>OY754966.1:10323484-10380984 GCA_963576475.1 Molanna angustata | reverse complement strand
CTTGTATTTTTTTCCGCAATTCTTTGCTCTAACTATAAAATGGATAATTACGTGTCTCTAATTATGAAATTCTACGGAATATACCAAGATAAATCAATCAGAACGATTAGCAAAGAGAAAAATGTGTTTATAGGACAATCGTTAATTACATGTATCGTCATGTAGGCATCTGTACCTACTTATGAATGTGTACTTTGAGTTTATTAATACCGGCTGGCATATTTACAATAGTTTCCATAAGTAAAATCGTCACTGTTCAAAATTAATCAAGTACAAAAAGTAATTTATTATAAAATTCTTTATTCTATAATGATTTACGGCTATCCACTCATCTGCGAGTGATCTCTGGTCATTAAACATGTTGTAGTAATTTTACATACATTAAAAATGAGGTTGCATAGTATTACATAGTTTTATTATCATAAAAAATTAAAATATTACTCTCGAAACAGGTCGAAATAAATCCTCGTAAGTGCTTTATACAAAGTTATTGTATTATTATATTGCTATAATGTTTATTTTAAAGTTAGCTAAAGAGCCTTAATGATTTCTAAATCGAAGGGTGACTGCTGCCAACGTACATATTTTTACAATTTGAATTTGCATCATTACTACAAAACGAATCATTTTGAAAAAATAACCTAGTTAGTTTGGATATTAATAAAGAAAAATATATCTTAACTTTTAAATTATGTTCTGTATATATTCTTGTAGAAAAATAATAAGCATACCTCGATTTTTGAAATTTATCTTAAATTTCTAAAAAACTATAAGGTATAGAGCATTATATTTTTTTATAAATTAAAAAAAGATCAAAATATCTGGAAAAATACGATGTAACGTTGCATTAATGCATCAGGTTAAGTTAATTAACCAAAAAACTTTTATTTTGCAACATTATCAAAAAGTAATGATATATTTTTCTTTATTACCCAAACTATCTAAATTATTTTTTTCAAAAGAATTTGATAAAAATAATGATGATATATCAAATTGAAAAATAGGTACGTTGGCAGCAGTCCCCCCCTTAATGATTTCTAAATCGAATATTTTTTTAAATATACCCAAACATTGGATTTCTTCCCTGTCGGGAGTCAATGATATTTTCTGACAAATTTTTAACATCTCAATAGAGACGAAGTTGGAATTAAAACCAATGTCTTTATAGATAGCGTTACAAAAAGAGTTTTTCGTTACTTCATATACCAATGGCGATGGTGTTTCAGCCTATTTTCAAACGATCAGTTTCTCATTATTAACATATATAGAACATTCAAAATTGAATTGATAAGGGAACTTAAAAAGAAGGTATAATTGGTGAACGTTGCGTAATCGCATAAAGTGATCACATAAACCGGCCGATGACAGGTCGTAAACCCTGTAGGTGCCTTGAGTTCTTGGTTCTCCTATAATATTCTAACTAAGCCTCTATTGAGATATTTAAAATTTGTCAAAAAAAATTTTTTTTTTTAATAAAAAATGAATATGTCCTTGTTAAACAAGTACATATACATCTTCCTACGTTCCCTAAAATAAGCAAATAAATGCTTGTGCTATAGGTGAACGAAATCGGTCGAGGCAGGATTCGAACTCGCGACCACTGGATTTCTAGCCCAGATTACCTTTTGCTATCGCCTTTATTTCTAAAATAAACAAATGAAATTATATTATGACGTCAAGTTGTCTTTTTCCTTTAATAAACTTTGTATATGCAATTTGTAATACACATTATTCTCAACCGAGGTAATCTTTAATGCTAAATATGATAGGTTTTGTTGTGATATACCGAAGGTGATAACGCAATTAATATCCATCTATCTTACCCATAAAATAATAATACATTATTATTATAAATACTACTAGATCGAATGAATTAAATGCAATTGCTCTGTGTAAAATTAATTATGCGCAAAACTCTTTTGTCAGACGTAGTTAAAAATTGTATAATTCCATCGATTAATCTATATTCTAAATTACAATCTTGCAGCTTTTTCTTTTTTTTTGTTTTTTTACATATACTTCCCCATACCAAGTACATAATATACATCCTCATACAGTTATACGAGTAGGTGAACGAAATCTGTCGTGCCAGGATTCAAACTCGCAACCACTGGATTACAAACCCAGTGCACTAGCTGCTCTGCCACCACCCATGTATAATCCATACACCAATCCTGTTATAATGTAACTTATGTTTTGTTAGTGACTTATTGATAACCATTTATAGAAACATTGCTGGTATATTTTTTTTGTATTAATGCATTGTATTAACGCAAATGTATGTTTCTTTAATCCAACTGTCGATTCGTACAAGGGTTCAAGAGAATGAAATTCTTTTAAAGGAAGAGGCAGTTTAAATCCAAAACGCGTGTATGAAGGAATTGTATGCAGGGTCTACTTTTTTCACGGCTTTTCCAACTTTGAAGTCAAAAAACACCAATTTAGAGGCTTCGCAGCATATATGTTCCATATACGGATTTACTCAGAATTCGGAGTAGAACATTGTGTGTGTGTGTGTGTGTGTGTGTCTGTGTAACCGTCACCCCCTTATAACTTTTGATCTGCTCAACTTACAGAGCCCAAAATTTCAGTATATATAAATAGTTATAGGCCTACAAAACTTTTATACTCCAAATTTTTGTTTCAATCAGGGGTCAACTAGATAATTTAATTTTCTATAAAAAATATTAATATTGTATAAGTAAATCTCAATTTTTTTAACAATTTTTATAAAATTTAAATTTAGTGACGACATCGCTTCATAAAATTTGTATGGCAGTCGCCTATAGACAATATGTAAGAAGACTTAATAGTTTGATACTTAAATCTCCAAACATACATACATACCATCATGCTGTTTTCATATTCTGGGTAGAAAAAAGGACCTATTTTGACATGCATACCTACATGTGTTGTATAGAAAATAAAATATCCTAAAATATTCAAAAATTTGGATTTTTGGGTTTATAGTTTGGTACTAATTCTTCAAATATACATACTATCGCTATCGACAGTTGGATCTCATGTGTTACATGCAACTAGTAAATTAAAAATACGTTATTTTGAATAGGTACTGTTTAGTTACTAACGTCGGAAAACATATCACGCGGACAGCCAAATGATTATTGAATCCTCGCAGCAAAATGTTACCCAAATTGGTAACATTTTGCTTGGTTTTTTTTATTGGCGCTGAAATTGTAACATGTTTAATGACATTTTAAAATAGTTGGTCAGTTCCTTGAATGAAATAATAATAATCGATGTTTATATTTCATTCCAGCAATTCAGAAACACTCCTGCATTTATTAAAAGGGAGTTTGGGAACTGGTATCTTAGCTATGCCGAATGCCTTCAGCCACTCGGGATATATTGTCGGTACAATTGGTACAATATTCATCGGGTTCTTATGTACGTTTTGTATTCACCTCCTCATCAAAGCAGAATATGAGCTGTGTAAGAGACGCAAGGTTCCCTCCATGACCTACACCGAGGTTGCTGAGAATGCCCTCTTAGAAGGCCCGAATTGGTGCAGAAAAATTGCTCCTTATGCGGGGTGAGTATTTTTTTTTATATTACTTTTTATTAATTACTTGCATCAACACATAAACAAATAAATATAGTCAAATATATTATTTTATTTATTTACAAATATATGGCATCAAACACATGATATCAATATTTTATTACATTACACAATATTAACACTTACTTGAGGTGCGCCGACTGGAAAGAGTACAAAATTAATTATTAAATTACTTGGTCTTTCGTTCTTATCACACGTTTGCCTCTAAATCAGATAATTTAACAACCTTCAATATTGAGACATTGGAACATAGACGAACCGTTTCTTACCAAGTGACATTATATAAAATTATTAATAACAAAATCGACTCACCTGAAATACTACAATTAATTCCTTATCATGTACCAATGCGAAGTGGCAGACTTAATTCCTATTACAGGACATAATTCATTCATTGTGCGGGCTTGTAATAGTTACAACAATAACTTTGCAGGTCTGGATATGCATTGTACCCTATCGGTGAACAGAGATTGGTTTATTGGAAAATTAAGCCCCCATTTCCTTCCAAATTCCTTCTCCTACAGCAAAAAATATTATATTATTGAGGATTTTTTTAATTCATGTTTTAACCATATCGACAAGATGATCGGTAATGCTTACAAAAAATTAAATTTTATATTACGGGTATGTAAGCCCTTTAAGAATACTACCACTGTGAAAAGCCTGCACTGCTCATATGTGCGCAGTTGTGTTGAGTTTGCTTCAGCCGTTTGGAATCCTCAATACATAACACACATAGACAGAATCGAAACCATTCAAAACAAATTTTTAAAACATCTTGACTACAGGAACCGACAACATCATAATGACCTGTCTCTTTCCCGAATACGCCACAAGTTAATGTCCTTGGAGAACAGACGAACTGTATTTGACATGACATTCCTGTACATAATAGTGAACAGTAATATTGACACCGATGCACTTCTTGCGAAAATTCCCTTCAACATACCGACGAGACAAACTAGAAAAAAATATACATTCAGACTTCCCATCTGTGGCACAAATTATGCACAGCACTCTTTTATATACAGAGCATGCAGAAATTATGATTCTTTCTTCCATGACATTGATCTCTTCAACTCATCACATAGAAGATTTAAATTATCCATTTTGGCCACGTTCCCTCATCGCTCTGAGTGATCTTACGCACGCTTCCCATATCGTCCCATTTCCTTTCAATTTCCATTTCCTACAGCAAATAATATTATGTTACTGATTGTTTTTTTCCTCAATTCATGTCTTGTTAACCAGTAATACTCATCAAACATTTTTGGCTTATTTGTTGTATTAATGTTTGCTTGTCTTATATACTAAATTGGCTGTATGTTTGTCTTCAATAAATAAATAAATAAATAAATAATATTCATTAAATATTTTTGGCTTATTTGTTGTACATATAACTGTCTGCTTGTCCTGTGTACTAAATTGGCTGTATGTTTGTTTCCAATAAAATAACAATAAATCAACAAAACTAAGCTAAATTAAATATTAAATCTGCGGTTCTGGTATAATCATTATGAACTGATTCTTCCATGCATTGATATCAGTTTTTTAGTACCGATATTCGATTTCGAGCAAACAAAAATATTTGCTTTGTTTTTATATTACTTAAACATAATATTGAAATAAGTATTTCATCGAAACTTTTAATTACGTACTTTAGTAAGCGTTCTTCTTTGTTTGCTACAGTTAATATTAAAAGAAATAAAGATAGTAGTGACCATAATATAAGTACCTACGATTAAATGCATTACTGCACACCGATGCGTGTGACGGTAATTATAAACTTATAAATTAAGTAGGTACGTGAAGTCATCTCTCACACCTGCTAGACTCTTGTTCTAGAAACTTCTGTGAAAGGCACAGAAAGGGAACTATGGATCGAATTTATATCAGACTTTCAACGACTAACTTGTACATGAACAAAAATTCCAATAAATTAACTCTTTCGCAAAGAGAAATTTATTTTTATCAATACCACAATTGCAATAAAATGACGAAGTCGAATTGTGGAACTAACTGCCTGATATTGTATCGTTGTTTATCTTTTTTATATATTTTTAACTCTCTTCTTTCTATTACGTATCATTTAATTTCGTCAGACCTGAATTAATACTGTTGCTTCAAAAAAAAATCTTTGTTAAAACATTTATTTATTTATTTATTTATTTAAACACTTTATTGTACATTACTTAATAGCTAGTACAAATGGCGGACTTATTGCCTAATGGCAATTTCTTCCAGACAACCATTATACTGATTATAAATTAAATAACACGAAAAAATATATATGTATGTGCATATTTTCTTGGATTTCTCATATTTCCATGTGATTTCCATAGTGTCTCAAGTAAGGTTAAATTTTGACTGTAAAATATCTTCTTTTTTATTTTGAAATGTTCCTTCTTATTTTGCATTCATCTTTGTATGTTTTATGGAAATTAGCAAAATAATAATGGTTTGGCATATAAGACAAATCTACATGCACCAATCGCAATACCTAAACGTAAGTTTTCGTAAAACATCCATACACATTACTCATTGTAGCTTTTAATTTTGTAGAAAATACATTGAAAAAATCATTACCTACTATTGAAACCAGATGTCCATTATAATATGGGAACAATGAAACATATATAAGTTTCTAGGTACTATAGGTTTTTTTAAGCATCTTAATAGAGATATAGGAAAATAAATTGTGGAAAGCTAGGAAAATCTCAGACATTCGTACAGGTCGGCTGGCTTTAGTGATCACTTTAAGCAATTGCAACATTCAGTTATTCAAATGTCTTATAGTGAATTTTCCTTGTATGAGCTGTTTAGCTGAAACTTTTACTTATTTAATCAAGGTGAAAACGATTATATATGTGTGCTTAGCAAATTCATTTCCATTGTAATAGACGCCAGTTCTGAAGAGGTTATGTAAAGTATAGTATCATCGTTTAGTAACTACATAATATTGTGTATATTGTCATTTTTGTATTGTGTATATTGTCATTTATATGTCAACTTATAAAGAAATATAATTAAAATTCACCTCGTTGTTTTACAATAAACGCACTACTTTATTATTAATGCATTAAATTTAGATTATAAGTGGCTCAGTTACATAGTTAGATATCTGCCTCTTGAGTCAAAGATCTCGGGTTTGATTTTCGGTGAAGACACAATTATTGTTAATGTATCTTTAGTCTGGATTTGTGAGACGATAGATCATAATTCTCCAGAATATTGCAACTTGTTATTGAGTGTGCTTTAAATTAATATTTGACATAGTATTTGTTTGTTGCCTGATAAGCAATACAATACAATAAAGGTCGTATTACAGGAGTTATTTAAGAATAATGTAAGAAAAGTTGAGGTCCCGTAAGAAGTATTCTCGCAGTATGAGATCTTACCTTTTTCTTACATTTTTCTCAAATAACTCTTGTAATATGGCCCTAAGTAGGTACTAAATAGCAAAAACGATCATTAATATTTCAATTGTGAATTTATTTTTCAGAACTGTTGTGAATGCATTCTTATTAGTATACCAGATTGGAACGTGCTGCGTTTATGTGGTGTTCGTGTCTGAGAATATAAGATCGATCGTCAACTATTATACAGGAAGTGACACTAATGTAAAGATCTTCATGTGCGCTATCGTCATACCGCTGATTTTGATCAATTGGGTCAGAAACTTGAAGTTTTTGGCGCCCTTCTCCACCGTGGCCAACGGAATAACAGTCTGCAGTTTCGCCATCATCATGTATTACATTTTCCGTGATCCAGTCACACTGGAAGGAAAACAAGCCGCTGGAAATGTACTGAACTATCCACTGTTCTTTGGCACCGTACTGTTTGCTTTGGAAGCCATCGGAGTCGTAAGTAAAAATTCTTAAGCGCACTTTACACGGACGTGGTTTTCAACGTGGTTCAGATTTTCAACGGGTTTTTCAACTCGGTGGGTAAAAATAGAACATGTTCTATTTTTCAACGCGTTTAGTATATTTTTATTAAAACATAAATCTGTAAAATTATTCATTGCCGACGAGTCAACATGGCTGCCGTTTGTGTTGTGTTGACTTTGACGTTCGCGGTATATTTTGTTTATTTGACAGTTCTCGACCAGAAAGCATGTTTTAAAACAAAATAATGAGGATCCAAATAAAATCAAATCCTGTTCAATTCAAGTCAGATGCAAAGTCAAACAATGAAAAATTTATTATTTTTTTTTAATAAACATTGAAATTTAAAAAAAACGTTTATAACTTAATTCCACTGTTTATTTAGACTACAACCGGTTTCATGCTAAGCACATTTTCAAGAAGAGACTACTTATATTATTAAAAATTTTAAGAAATTTTGATGGAGTTCCATGAAGAACTTTCGATCAAAAAATTAAATCTAATCAAACAAAGAAAACGAGAAAAAGATAAAACACTGTTGAACAAAACGCAGATCAAGCGAAAAATAGAATGTTGCAATTTTTCACATAAATGGCATATTCAATTTTTTTCGTAGTTGCAATAATAGGGGTCGCAAACAAGGAAGAAAATAACACTCGTGTAAAGCGATGTTCGTAGTATTTTGGATGCTGTTTTACGCGTTGAAAATCGGACCGCGTTAAAAACCTCATCCGTGTAAAGTGCGCTTTATACTCTTTCAAGACGTTTTGAATTCGTAACAACTATTACAACGTACAAAGTATTTCAACACGTTTTAAACGCCAATATTTTTTTTACCTAATTTTACACTCGTAGGAAGATTTTTTATACGTACCTCCCGTCTTTAAAAGAATAAAAAATAAAGTTTTAAAAATAAGAAAAAATCACCATCAAAATTATTATACTTAATACAAAAAAACGACATTAACAATAAAAATGAACCACAAACACACCAATTTTAGAGAATGTAATGGAATGATAATATACTTGTGTAACTTACGTGTGTGATTGAATAAGAGCTCATGTAATTTTGTGTGCATCCATAATTGGACGTCCAGCACTCATAATAATAACCAATATTATTTTATTTTTATGAAAATTGTAAGCTGGATGTCTGTCGATGTACCCTTTTAATAAAATAAAAAATAAAAAAAAATTACTGATTCAGGATCATTCCAAGGACGCTTATACTTTGTCTTATTTTGCTCTACGAAACCAAGCTGTTTTCAGTCCTTTAGAGAAAGTGATATTGTATTCTGGAGACAATCTATCAACTTTATAGGACCACTCACACTAAAGAATCGATCGTAGTAAGCCGCTTTTTGGTTCTGTCCATCTCCTTTGGGGAGTTGTTACTCTGTGATCCAGAAGATGTGGAAAGTGAGTGTGGAATGTTAGGGGGAGTGTTAAATTGATTTGAGTGTAAATTATTCGTAATTTGTTTCTGTTCTGATATTCATTGATAGGTTATTAAATAATGATACTATATTGTAGTTGTTTGAACATATATAATATTTGCATTTATTTATTTAATTTTTATTTTATTTACTTATGGGAACAGACAGTTATATACAGCTTGTGGGAAAACAAAAAAAAAACAATATATATACAAAACTAGTAAAGTTCCCTAATGCTTTTATACAATCAAAATAATGGCTAGATAATGCGAGTGATCTTTACAGTACAAAATATAAACAACAAAAAAAATAAAATACTTATTAATTAAGAATTTGGCGTACAAACCTCTATAGAACAGGAAGGGAGAGGGAATAGAGGGATAGGAATAACCTCGAATATTTTCAATTTCGCCCTAATAGATCACAACAACAACAGCCCCACCCGGGACCTAAGTTTACTAAAGTTATTATGAAAAATGTCCAGGGTTTGCGAATTATTTAATTTGTTGTAATTGGTTGTGTATGATTTTTTTATGAAATTGGTTCACGGGCATTTTACAAAGAATAAATTTATAAATTAACTAACTAAATTTTCAGATTTTGCCTCTTGAGAACGAGATGAAGACTCCAAAGTCTTTCGGAGGCACATTTGGTGTCTTGAACATTAGTATGGTGACAATAGTCATACTGTACGTTGGCATGGGACTATTTGGCTATCTACAGTACGGAGACGAAGCAGCCGGAAGTATCACATTGAATTTGCCTAGCGATACTGAAACGTAAATTATTTTTACTATATTATAACATAATATAATCAATCAGTTTATAATCATTCAGGACAGCATATTGCTAAGACTGGCTCCATTAATATCTCTTTGGATTGGTATATTTAATAATTTCAAATCATCATAATGTAACCACAATATTGCAGCTGCAGTTTTCTAAATTCTCATAACAGTGAATCATTCTCTGATCTGTTCTGAAATTAAATAAATCCGTACAATCAATTCTCTTAAATTGCGCTGACACAAGGTCAATTTAATTATTATATTCTAATTCATGTGCAATATACGAGTTAGTTATGATTAACTTAACTCTCCCAACATAGTTATTGTACACTTGATACTATTGTATTCTCAAATGGTTGACAATTTCAGAATGCATTTTATGAATATTTGTTTCATATTTCCGTATTTTAAATTATTTAATATTTTTTATATATTTGGGTGGAATGGAATCTTATCATTATTATTGTTAATAGACCCAGTTTGATGTAAAAATAATAGATGAATTAGCATAAAATATTTCAAATACAATAAAAGTGATTTATAATATTCAATAAACTTCGTTTACACCACTCACATGAGCACAAACTTCTACCGGTTTCAAAAACAATGTTTTCTTCTTCAGGAAGACTTATACTGTACTGAGTATGAGTACATAATTCTTCCTGAAGAAGAAAACATTGTTTTTGGAATCGGTAGAAGTTTGTGCTCATGTGAGTGGTGTAAATAAAGTTTATTGAATATAATAAATCATTTATAATGTCCGAACAAAGTTATTTTTCAAACATTAACGAATTAAATAAAAATGTTTATGTAATTTATTATAAACGCACAGAAAGTACCTTAAGATTTTCTTTGAAATTATTATAAGTGAATTGCATGACTTTTAACATCAACAAGATTTAAATAAGTGCCTAAATATTATCTTAAAATTGCAAGACTATTTAAATCAAGACAAGGTTGGTATAGTTACAAGACCAAGACATGAGCGAGTATGCAAAGGCTAGAAGACTTATCTGGTCTTGGCCTTGCATAATATTATGCTCTTCACTAATCAGGTCATGGTCACGTGTTTGTTCATAACCAAACTTAATCTTGATTGACTAAACCTGCATATCATCACCAAATATGCGTTCAGTAGGAGTCTCATAACTCTTCAGGGAATTTGAATTATCTTAACGAAATCTCTTAATTGTTTTCAGACTCGCCCAAGTTGTTCAAGGATCTCTAGCTACAGCGATATTCATAACGCATGCGCTGGCATGTTACGTCGCCATAGACATTGTATGGAATGAATATTTGATGCCTAAAATGAACCAAAATACAGGACTCATTTACTGGGAATACGTCGTCAGGACGTGTATCGTACTTATCACATGTAAGTTATCAATTTTTTATACGTCATGTCCGTAATGAGGTAGGGCATTATAATTTACTAACGTCTGGCGACAGATGAACCAATGGGAAAATCATACGGGTTGCAATAAAATACGACAGCGAAATAATAGTACGATGTGTACGTAAATCCCATTCCCCTTAATTTTTCGGTTAGGTTCAGTTAGTCTTTAATTATAATTGCGAATCGCGTGAGCGAGTTGATTTATATATTGAATGGAAATTGGTTGCAGGAAAAATGCTATGAACACCTTTTACATTGGATATTAGGAATAATTTTAATGTATTCGCATTTGATCACATTTTTCAACATATTATTTACCTACGTGGTTGTAAGATACCTAATATATGATAGTATTTTTTATTATTTTTTATTCGGTTAAATATTTGTGCGCATGCGCATTTTCAATTTGTCTCCCTTGATTCGTCTGTCGCCGGACACTTGTTTACAATTTTCCACCTTCATCGTCATCAGCCATTATTCGTCCAGTGTTGGACATAGGCCTCCCCTTTCAACCTCCATGCTTCCCTATCCCTTGCCACCCTGTGCCATTGACCTCCTGCCACTCGTTTTATGTCATCAGACCATCTTGTTTGCGGTCTGCCCGGGTTTCTGCCTCCAGTTTTCGGTCGCCACTCCAGGGTGCGTTTGGTCCATCGATCATCTGCTGTCCTTACTACATGGCCAGCCCAATTCCATTTTAAGGAAGCTACCTTGTATGCAACATCGGTAACTTTTGTCCTTTCTCTGATCCATTCGTTGCGTTTTCGATCACGAAGACTAATGTTTAGCATCCTCCTCTCCATTGCTCGTTGCGTTACTCGGAGTTTCTGTACTGTACGTTTTGTAAAAACAACTCTTGCATAAACTCATATTTTCATCATTGTCGTCCGCCCCGAGGAAGAAGCAGTCACGATTAAACTGGACGTATTAAATATCTAGCTCATTCGTGGCTAAAATCAAGTTTACTATAATAAGTGACGATGATGACAGCTAAGTGCTCTAGGAGCATGCTCCTTGGATTGTTCGGGTGTCGTAGGTCGGAACTTGGATCGTAATATTTATTGTAAAATTACTAAAGACTGAACTCGTCCACCTCCAATAGTAATAATAATAATAATAAGTTATTTGTATAGCGCCGTTTGATGATTCGAGATCATACCAAGGGCGCTGATAGTTTAATGTTGTGTTGCTCTCTGAAACAAGGGATTTAGATGGATGACTATATGTTGTATTAAAAATGTCATTATACCTAAATATAAAATAAATAATAATTAAATTTCATATTTTGTACACTTGTATGAACAAAATATTGAGGATTTTTATCTGTATTTCAAATTATATAGGGTGAAAGGCTTTTTGTTTTAAGCGAAATTTTACAACTTTACAGGAGGGCCATTCAAAGTTTTACATTTATATATTAAAAACTAGTGGCCATATTTTAAACTAGTTAAGGTCACTATTTCTCAAAAAATCTCTTGAAATATTGTTATAATTATCAAAAAAATCCCGTCAAATGGTGAAACGATATGAAAAAATGTAAACATTTTTGAAATGCGTAGGTATATTTAGGTAAAATGTAAAATATATTTGAACATTAACTAAAATACCTATAGGTAAAATATTTTCTACAGTAAGAGCCGTACGTATTCAATACTTATATTAAATAACATTAATATAATGTTGGGCGTATCGTTGAGTGACCGAATAAGAATCGAGGAAATAAGACGCCGGTCAAAGGTCACATTGAAGAAAGAGTGGGAAGGCTAAAATGGCAATGAGCAGGTCATATGGCAAGACAGAGGGATAATAGATGGACCCCCAGAATTGTGAATTGGAGACCCTATCATAATAGAAGAAGTGTAGGGAGACCACAGAGGAGATGGACTGACGATATTGTCCAACTGGTGGGACATGGGTGGAAGCAGAGTGCCCAAGGTAGATAGAAATGGAAAACCCAGGAAGAGTGTATATTTTACAATTACATTTACCTATATACATATACGCTACGACAAAAGGATAATTCTAAGGATGGAGGTTTCTGGTCTACCCGTGCGTTATGTCTGCCATGACGTTTTTCATAGCTTGTTTCATAATATGTATTGTATGTCAAATTATTAACATCTCAATAGAGACGATAAGATGGAATATTATACGAGAACCAAGAACTCAAGGCACCTACAGGGCTTGCGAACTGTCATCATCACGTAAACCAGCCGATAATAGATCATAAGCCCTGTGGGTGCTTTGAGTTACTGGCGGCCGCTTTCTCCAAGGTCCCTCAAAACAGAACATCAGCTAAGTACCCATTCGAAACTTAAATCCTTAAATGGCTTCCTTAATAAATTTGCATTTCACCAACAAATAACACCCACACTAAGCTGATGTCAGGATTATTTTTTGTTATGTATCCGGTGAACATGAATATGGACTCAAGATAACGTTACTTTAAAAAATATGCAAATAAGAAATACATAATAAACTATAAAAATATCATTAAAATATTCTAACGTGTGAATTTCACGATTTTTACTCTATATATAAATTAACTATAAAAAAGTACTACTTTGATCTCATGAGTATAGGTAATTGCCGCTGGCGCCAACAGATGGCGCTAGCGGCGCTCGCTGTCAGGGTAGCCTTGTTTGTATACCAGTTTTTGTTTTTGACACATCATGTACAGACAGTTTATTTAGTATTCACACCAATTTAGTTATTTTATTTTAATATTTGTAACTTTTTTTAATATATAATGCAACTGGCTCATGTCAGCCGCAATTATAACTACAGACAAACCTAACCAATCTATTTTTACCAAACTTGTAGGTTTGGTTTAAAAAATCGGTGTACATCCTAGGATATACTCGCTGTCATGGCTATTTATTCGCTTCGCACTTGTTGATTGTTGAGATTGTTCGACACGGGACGCGCATATTTATCAGAGTATAATATTTAGCAGAGTATAATTATGGATAAACCAAGGAAACGTTCTACAAATTTTACCCCCAGTGAAAAAACTAAATTAATTGAATTTGTTTAAAAAAACACGGCAATTACTTCAAAACAAACGGATGGAGCATGTCTATTTCATCGACCAATTCTGCCAATTCAACGATTTCACGAATCCAGCCATCTTTCAAGCATAGAATTATATAATTCTACGCTTCCAAGATGATAATAAACAAAGTATAACTTAAATTTTACAAAAAAAAAAGATAAATTCAATAATAAAACTACTCTGCGACGAAATCGTAACCCAAATATCTATCTGTCAAACGCGTTAAGTGACGCTTATGACGGTTAATCCACTAGAGACCGCCACTTAAAATTTTATGCGCCGACGTCGCTAAGCGAGGCTAAGATTGTTTGGTGAAATGCAATTTTGCGCTAAGTGGTTCATAAATGTGATTTTTTAAGTTAAGGAGCCTTGGGGAAATCGGGCATGGTTCTCTTATAATATTCCATATTTGTTTCTATTGAAGTGTTGAAAATTTGACATACAATATCATTTACACCCAATAGGAAAAAATCCAATGTTAACGTATTTGCAACTAAAAATATATTCTATAGGTATTTATTGATTTATTTCAAATACATAGTATTACTTCACAAAAATTGGTATTATGTTTTTATTCATTCATTCATACTATCACGGCATATCCAAAAAAATGGGGTAACAAGCGTAAGATGTGCGGGTGTGCATTGCCTTATGAATATATGTGCACGACACATAATGGCTGGTGGCAGAGCGGTAAGCGCGCTGGGTTTGTAATTCTGTCACGACCAATTTCGTTTACCCATAGCACAATCATTTATTCTTATTTTAAGGAATGTATGGGGATATTTATGTACTTGATACAAGGACATATTCATTATGTTAAAAAATAAAGATAAAAAAATACGTGTACATCCACACACCAGTCTAGTCTCACCTAGAAAGGAATTACATTCAGAATGAGTGATGAATCTCGTTGCCTCTACTATTTCGTGATTTTCAAGTGCCATCTTTTAAAAGTAATAAAAATACATAAGGACATTGGAAGGTCGCACCATGCCTTTGTACGTGTGCCGAGTGATAGACAAAATATAGTGGGTCAACTGTGTATCCACCCCGTTAACACATACCTACCTACAAGTTTTGCACAGCACTAATAAACTTGCTCTGGGGTAGTGTGGTTCAACCAACTTGAAACAGATTTAAGTCTGGCAATTGAATATAATGAATTCAAAAGAAAAATAAAGAATAAATTAAACTTATTAAATTTGACTGATATGTAAATTATATTAACTTCTTTTTGTATAGATAATAATATTATGTATTTATAATATTTTTTGTCTTATGTATTAAATTGTCTCCTTTACACACGAGTGCTTGCACTCTGGTAAAGGTAAATATGTTTATTTCTTACTGTGCACCTTTTTTATATAACTAGTTTGATTGTTTTATATTTTGTATTTATATTTGTATATATTTAATAAAAATAATAATAGCACCTAATAATAATATTATTAGGTGCTATTTTGCAACTGTTTGTATTTTTGATTAGCCGGCTCTTACGTGATGATATAGAAGTATCTATTTAAGTATCTGCTAATACTGCAAAATGCTTTGAATTATGTGTGATATTCATAACTAATAAGTTCATTTTTTCAGTCTTGCTCGCGGTGGCTGTCCCCGCTTTGGACCTGTTCATTTCCCTGTTTGGAGCTCTTTGTCTGTCAGCCCTTGGACTTGCATTCCCGGCCATCATCCAATCGTCCATCTGGTGGAAACACACGACTACCAAGGAGCGTTGGCTAATGAGCCTCCAAAACGCCTTCCTCGTCTTGTTCGGCTTCTTCGGGCTCATCGTCGGCACCTACACAAGTCTCTCTGCCATTATTCATGAATTCTCTTAAACTATCTCAATTTATACACATATTTGATATAATCAAATACCGCGTATCTTTTAATTGTAATATAGATACAAAAAAATATATTTCCATAACAAATCATGTCGATGGGATTGGAATATCTGCGGAGAAAATCTTAATGCGGAGTTATCGCCAGCATCCCAAGTAGATATTTGAAAATGACGTGAGTAATAATTATTTATGTATTTTTAAGATTTTGAGGAGATTCGTAGATGCATTATTGATTATTTAAGAGTATTATTTTAATTGGAGAAATGCAATGGATGATATTATGGCCGTTGAAAGTATTTTTAGTTTTGCTGCTTACATTCGCTCATGTAAAATTAAGTTCGCCGATCAAAACGAATTAGATAAATATTAAATTAAGATTTTCGATGGACATTATTTCTTGGTGAAATTGATTTATAAAATATATAGAATACACACATATCTATTTCGTTTGGGTTTCACCAGTAATTTATTGTTTGGGAAGTAACAGCTACCGGTCTGTAAAACTGATAAAAAAAGGTTGTGTACCAATATCACAGAAGAGAGAATTCCCTCTTCTGTGACCAAAAATATATACCTATATCTGCTATTGATAACTTCATTTTCACGCATTCTGACGATGGTCTCTTACAGACTGAAACGGTTGGTGCCTAAACATTAAACTAGTGAAACTAAAGAAATTGTTTTATATATTTTTTTAAATTAGATAAATGCCATTTGCAAAGTCATTATTTCATAGTTAAATCTTTTTGGGAGCTACCCATGACAAGTTCTTAATACTTTCTCACCTTGACTTAATCTTAAAAATGTATAAATCAACACTCGATCATAATGTAATTTTAATCTGTGCCTACATTGAATCATAATAAAATGTTAATATCAACGTTTAGTATGCAATTGTCATTAATTTTTGTATAAATTAACATAATTAATTTTAATTATTATTTTTTTTTTCAATTTTAACCTCAAATATTTGTAAAGTCTAAACCTAATCTTGATCTTATGTTAATCAACTCCATGAGTAGCCATGCTGATTATTTAACTGGGGGTAAGTCTGGTCCTACCGGCGAAATCAAAACACTCGTGATTACCCATATCATGGATGTAATTCGGTCTTCGTGGCTCAGTTGGTTGGGTATCTGACTGCTGATCCAAAGGTCCCGGGTTCGATTTCCGGTGGAGACACAGTTTTTAATTGTGTTTTCAGTCTGGATCTGTGAGACGATTAATATCGTTAGTCTCCAGAACGTGACAACTTGTTATTGGGTGTGTGTTAAATAAATATTTGACATAGTACCTGTTAGTTGCCCGAGAAGCAATATTATTATTATTATTATAATTATCATATGGAGTTCTATGACATCTAAAGATATTATAGAACTCTATATAATAATTATATCCATGATATGGGTAATCGTGATGGATTTGATTTCGCCGGTTGGACCAGACTTGCCCCCCTGAATTTTGTCTTAGCATTATACACCTACCTACTTATTGTATTTATATATATATATATATATATATATATATATATATATATATATATATATATATATATATATATATATATATATATATATATATATATATATATATATATATATATATATATATATATATATATATATATATATATATATATATATATATATATATATATATATATATATATATATATATATATATATATATATATATATATATATATATACAGACGGTGGCCAAATTAATACAATCAAAGGAAAAAAATGCAAAAATAATTGTATTTTTAGCTGTTATCCAGCAAAATCGAATCACATCAGTATATTTTTAATTGTGGCAACTCCCTTCATTATTGTTATCGTACTTGCAACACTATGTGTTGACACCGCACTAAGGAAAGCGACAGTGGACACTAGAGTGTATAGGGGCGCGGAGCTGGAGACTGATCACTACTTGGTGATATCAAGAATTGATCTGTTCACCGGCTGGCGCTCTAAAACCCACCGAAGTGAACCACCGAAGCGAACCAAAGTTGAAAGGCTGCAAGATGAGAGTGTAAGAAATGAATATGGAAAAAAGACTGGAAACGAACTTCTTAGAGCAACACATAGTAGAAAAAATATGGAAGACGCATGGACGACCCTGAAAGAGACCGTGTGCAAGACAGCGAAGAATGTCTGTGGTGTTGCTAAAAGAGGTGGAAAGAAAGGCGACGCATGGTGGAATGAGAAAGTTAAGTTAGCTGTGGGTGAAAAGAAAAAAGCATGGATGGAATTAATAGCTGCGAAAGGATCGGATAGTGAAGAGAGAGCAAAAGAGAAGTATAAAGTGTGCAAGAAACTAGTAAAAGACACCGTAAAAAGAGAAAAAGATCGTGTGAAAGAGAAAGAAAGCCTGAAAATAACCAACGACTTTCCTGGAAACATGAAAATGTTCTGGAAAGGCGTAGCGAAAAGGAAAAATGGAACTGTGAAAGCATTGCAAGGAATTAATGATAAAGACGGAAAAATAATTATGGATGAAGAGGGCGTGAAAGAACGATGGAAAGAATATTTCATGGAGCTATACGATAGCGGTATAAGCGGGGGCGTGACTCAGAGAGCATGGCAAGTAAGTGAAGACGAAAAAGATGAAATTACGCGAGAGGAGGTGCTTGAAGCAGTAAAACACGCGAAAGCGGGAAAAGCTGCCGGATATGATAGTATATCAGCTGAACTTATAAAATATGGCGGCGAGCAGACGTTGGAGTGGTGCCACTCTCTTTTCAACTTGTGTTGGGAAGCAGGACGCACTCCTGCGGACTGGAGAAATGCAGTCGTGGTACCTTTGTATAAAGGTAAAGGATCGAAACTCGACTGCAAAAACTATAGAGCCATAAGTTTGTTAAGCTCAGTTGGTAAAATGTACGCAAGGATCCTGGATCAAAGAGTACGAAAGGTTACTGAATGCAAGATATGGGATGTCCAAGGAGCGTTTGTGGGCGGCAGAGGATGTATAGACCAAATTTTTTCTCTACGAATGGTCACAGAGAAGGTTCTGGATAAAAACCAGAAACTGTTCTGTGCCTTTATAGACCTAGAAAAGGCCTATGATAAAGTTGTTAGAGAGAAACTATGGGATATACTATCAGCGTATGGAGTGAAGAGTAAGCTGATACGCGCAATCGCGTCATTATATGAGAACAGCGAAGCATGTGTTCGTGTCAACGACACAGTAACATCGTGGTTCTCGATAAATAATGGCGTTAGACAGGGATGCGTTCTGTCTCCATGGCTCTTCAACCTGTACATTGACTTCTGTATAAGAGCCCTTAAGGATGAAAGCAAGGGTCTGAAACTGAGTAATGTAATAGTGCGTGATTTGATGTATGCAGATGACAAAGTACTGTTAGCTGAAAGTATGGAAGAGTTACAATATCTTGTAACCATGGTATATGAAGGATGCATAGAGAACGGTCTGAGAATGAATGCCAGCAAATCAAAGGTAATGGTCTTTGAAAAGAGTGAAAGCAGAACAGCGTGTAAAATAAGAGTAGAGAATGAATGGCTCGAGCAAGTCGACGAGTATGTATATCTGGGAAGCATGTTTCAACGGAATGGACGACCTGATAAGGATATCGAAAGAAGAGTTATGGCAGGAAACAGAGTGAATGGAGCACTGAGACCAGTTATGAATGATCGCAACATATCAAAGGCTGCCAAAGTTGCCATTCATAACGCTATCTTAGTGCCGACATTGACGTATGCAAGTGAAACCTGGACATGGCAGAAGTCGCACGAAAGCAGAATAAATGCTGTTGAAATGAGATCGCTAAGAAGAATATGCAATAGAACGATGTATGACAGGGTAAGAAATGAGAACATAAGGAAAGAATGTAAGATGAAGAAAGATATCATTAATAGAATGAAAGTGAACACACTGAGATGGTTTGGCCACATGGGTAGAATGAATGAGGAACGCCTGACGAAGAAAATATACAATGCGGATAGGAATGGATTGAGAGGCCGGGGCCGCCCAAGAAAGGGATGGCACGACCATGTGAACGATATTCTGAAAGACGGAAATGTTAGAAGCATGTACAATAGACGAACATGTATGAGACGATGCATGAATGTTGACGAGGCGATGAATGTGTGCCAGGATAGAAAGATATGGCGTTCGGTTCTCTCTGCCTACCCCGTAAGGGACATGGCGTGATGGTATGTATGTATGTATGTATGTACTTGCAACACTTTTTAAGCATCAACATGAAGTTTGTCACATACAAGATACGATAATGTCAGTTTAGTATTGGTCTTCACAGAGTGTGCGGGTGTTAATGGAATATTTTGCCCATTGATTTTGTGTTTATTTGATAGTGTTTGAGTGTTTCTTACATTTTTTTTAAATAACAGGTAAACCTAATATTTATTACTAAATATTTATCACAATTATACTACTTATCAAATTATTACGATTTTGATAAATTATTTTCTAAATGTATGCTGAATTTCAGAATTTTTTGGTTTATTTTAGAAATGGGAAGATCTTGTGACCTCACTCCAAGAAAAAAATCTAAAATTGCAACCCTTCTTGGTCACTGTGAATACAGTCAACGAGAAATTGCCACACTTACCAATGTTTCTCAATATTCTGTGCACAAAATAAGTAGGCAAATGAAAGGAAATGTACCCCTTGAACCATCTCGAATAGGAAAATGTGGACGAAAGCGCATTACTACTCCGCGAACAGAAAGAAAAATCAGAAATGTTGCTCTAGAAAATAGACAGAAGCCTCGAAAAGTAATAAAATCTATTTTGCAGACCACAGGAGTCAATATATCTGATCGTACATTGAGACGAAGATTGGTGGAAATGGACCTCAAATGTTATCGCCCAGTGAAAAAGCCAAAACTACCACCTGAAATGCGTAAAAAGCGACTAGAATGGGCACTAAAACACCAAACTTGGAACGAAGACGATTGGAGCAAGGTATTAGAATGTAAAATAAGTTTTTATGAAACTTTCTGTATTAAATAAAATTGACTAGTGAAAACTTCTCGTGTTCTTTCAGGTTTGTTTTTCTGATGAATCCTCAATCCAAATACTGCAGGACAAAACTCAATATGTGAGAAGAAGGCCAGGTGAAAAATATAATGAGGAATGTGTGGTCCAAAGAGTGAAGCACCCTCAGTCAATAATGATCTGGTCAGTGATTAGTGGGATGGGTATGGGAAGGCTGTATATTGTGAATGGCACAATGCGCCAGGACCAGTATATAGAAGTTTTAAAAGGGAGACTAAAGCCTCAAGTGGCCGAATGGTTTCCAAATGGAAAATATGTATTTATGCATGATTCTGCACCCTGCCACAAAGCGAAAACCGTTACTAAATTTCTAGAAGGAGAAAAAATAAAGGTATTAGATTGGCCAGGAAATTCACCGGATCTAAATCCAATTGAAAACGTTTGGGAGGCTCTGAAAAGGGCAATTGTAAAAAAAGGTGTCATCACCAACAAAAGACAACTAATAGAAAACATAATTGAGGCATGGCACAACACACCAGAATTAAAAAATATCTCAATTAAATGTATCTCCAGCATGCCCAGAAGAATATCAGCAGTAATTAAAGCTAAGGGAGGATTTACTAAATATTGATCATTTTACCATAAAACGTATTTTATTATCAATAAACTATTATATATTCATAGTAAATGCATTTTATTTTATAAAAATATATTAAATCTCCCATAATATTCTAGAAAGATCGAAATAAAATAAAAAAATAATAATTTTCAATGATTCGAAGTCTAAAAACTGCTATAAATTCATTTGATTGTATTAATTTGGCCACCGTCTGTATATATATATATATATATATATATATATATATATATATATATATATATATATATATATATATATATATATATATATATATATATATATATATATATATATATATATATATATATATATATATATATATATATATATATATATATATATATATATATATATATATATATATATATATATATATATATATATATATATATATATATATATACCTGTATCATTACAAATTACGTAGGTAGGTTATATGGCTAAAGCGTATTCGTACACCTTAGTATTATGTATCTATTGCCTTATTAAGTTATGTAAAAACCATGAAATGGCATGATATTTATATGCGTGCGGTAAATGAAAACCAATCATACCCCCATTTTAATTTTATTGAATATAGTTGCATGTAACCCATGAGATCCAACTGTCGATGGCGATAGTATGTATAAATGAAGAATACGTACCAAACTATAAACACTTAAAAACAATTTTTTAAACAAATTAAGATATTTTGATTTCTATTTTAAACATGTCAGGATAGGTCAATCTGGTCAGTCTTTTTTTCTTACCCAGAATATAAAAACAACCTGATGGTATGTATGTATGTTTGGAGATTAAGTAGGTATCAAACTATTGAGTGAGATATTGTGTAGTGTATACTGCCTTACAAATTGTATGAAACGATAATTCAATTATCATAAAGATTGTTTAAAAAATTTGAGATGGTCATATTTTTTATAGAAAATTTAATTTTCTAGTTGGGTATTTCGATTTTTTTCGATATTGTAAAAACTTTGGAAATATAAAGTAAATATGGAAAAATTAAGTAAATATATATGGTAAAATAAAGTAAAAATTCATAATTTGATAACCACTGACTTAAACAATAATACAAAATTCTGAGTATAAAAGTTTTGTAGGTCTGTAACTATCTATATACCTATTCTGAAATTTTAGGCTCTGTGAATTGAGCGTATCAAAAGTTATAAGGGGGGGGACTTATATAGGTATTCCAGCGATCAGAAATGATTGCGAGAAGTAATATGTCGTAAACAGTCTGATAATTACTAAGCTGAAGTGATTCGTTAGATTGAAGGACCTTAAATTTGATAATGTTTGTACAAATTATGAACATCATAAGAACCAGGGAAAGAATATATTGTGTCAAAAATCATTTGGTTCTTTTTGCCTACGTGTGTTTTGTATTGTTAATATTAACATCACAATGAATCAAACTCAAAATTTAATTAATCAAAATGGGGTGTGATTGGCTATGTACAAAGTTAAATTATAATTTGTAAAATTGATTTAAAATTAAGGTATTCCCTTCCAATGTCGTTTTTTTTTAATTCAAGTATTATTCGAAATCTGTTATGGTAAAAATAAATATAAATATTTAGACAAAATAGTCGCCGTGCTTTAAAAATAAATCGAATGTTCGGGAGACAGCTATCGAAAAAAAGAACAAAGATCATTAGACAAACAATATTCTAAGGTAGAAGCGTCTACATTGTGGAAATTAATTTTAAAAATATTAAAATAACTATGGGCCGGTATTACAGTCTCAGTTTACTCAAGTTTTACAAAAATATAGCGTATTACAGTGTCCGTTTAAACCTAATCTTCCCTCAAATACGTCACTAAAACGACAAATATTTGCCTCTTAACAGTGAGTTAACTGTCATTGCTCGACTCGTTGCTAGGCAACGAGTGTAGTTTCGGTGTTCTATCACTAGAGGCGTTAGTTGTATCGACGGTGGCGCCACAACACGAAACAAACTGACAGCTATATTGAAACGAACATGGGCATTTAAAAGCATTTTCTTTGGTGAAAAAAATTCAATTTACCATGTTGTATAATAATTTCAAGTCGTAGCATCCCGTTTTGTAGTTCGAATTTTTTGAGGTTATTTCAAATTTGACAGATAATAACCACAGAAAAAGTAAAAATGTCTATAATTGAAGATTTAGTAACTGACATGTCATATTGCACTGTAATACGGAAATGGATTCAATCTCCCCTTAACATTAATCTCGAGTTTAACAAACTCAATGAGTTGACCGACGTGGCCGACTGTAATACGGGCCCTATGTAACTTTGTTAATTTCCACTTTTTTGTTTTTATTCCATAACTATTTTCAAGAACTACCGTTTTCTTCTTCAGGTGGGTAGAAAGTGGAAATAAACAAAGTTACATTAGTATTCTAATATGATCATTAGACGTCAATGAAACGCGAAATGTTTGCAAAAATAAGTAGAAAGTCGTGTGACTCTCGGTTCTCTCTGTCTACTCCGTTTAGAACAGTATGTATGTGTCCAATCGCAAACACTTATTTTGAAAACACTAATTTCCATACAATTAGTTCAAATCTACATTACATTATTATGTATGTCGCCGCCTCCAGGCTGAATATTTTTTTCTTTCGAAAAAGTCCAGATGATTTATAGTCAGAATCGCATTTTCCCATGCATACCTTAAAACCAGTCTAATTATAATCTTAATTTTTAAATTTGGAGATTTATTTTGGCAAATGAGATTAACACATATTTCCTGACAGAATCATTTTGTTTTAAAAATCGATCGATTTTAATACATCTCAGGCAACTATACTTATAATTATGATACATGTCAAATAATATTATCTACCTTATCTAAAACGCGCCCAATAGCAAGTTGCCAAATTCTGGAGACTATTGTTATTAATCGTCACACAAATTCACACAGAAAACACGGTGAAAAACTGTATCTCCACCAAAAATTGAACTCTAAACTTTTAGCTCAATAGTCAAATATATAATTGAACCACGAAAGCCGACTTTTGGTAGGTGCCCACTTATGAAACCTTCCTACGTAGTACCTACCTACAACGACATGCGAACCTTGTACCCACGAAGAGCAACTTCAGGAGGGCAATTCTGGTCAACCGGCAGAATCAAAACCATGCATGTTTACCCATATCATGGATATAATTATCTTATGGAGTTCTGTAATATCTTAAGATGTTAAAGAACTCCATGACATAATTACCAATATCCATGATATGGGTAAACATGGATGGATTTGATTCCGCCTGTTGACCAAACTTGAAACTTGCCACCCAGGGTTTTCAAGACTTTCAAAAATACGGTTCACTTTTATCTTCACTCTCAGTGAACGGTGAGCCAGCTGTTTGCAACTCATAATTAGCTCCCTTTGATACTTTAAGTGCAGTGTCTGCGAGTTCTCCGGACTTTTGATAATAATTATAATAAACACTCCCTTGCATCCTGCGCAAGTAGCGGATTTATTGTTGTATGGCAATTTCTTCCGACTTACCAGTGTTCTCAGAGAAGCAATATTTTCGTGAGAATAAAAATCTCCTCTGCTGGGGATCGAACCCAGGAAGCCCGCACAGCAGCCTGACGGCATACGAACTGTACCAAGGCGGTCGGCTCTAATTATGTTCTTTCAGAATAGGTATTAGTCCCCACATTACTCACAGTATTAGTCCCCATAAGCAGAACGGGTGGCGATAGGGGAAGAACAGGTACCTACTTATTAAAATCAAAATTATCTCCATTATTAAATGCAATCTATGTACATTATCAAATACATATGTAGGTAAAATACCAACCTCTCTTGTGTTAGGTAGATATTCATGTTTAAATATCAAATGAACAATAGTTTACGATTATTTAACATTGAACTTGATAACCTGATGTTTATTTTTAATCGATAGATTGTCACGTGATTGGTATGCATAAAATAAATCACTTCCGCGTCTAAGATTTTCATACATTCCGAATAAGCTATGTGTCATGATGTTATGGCACATGTCCAAGGAAAATTATTGTTTCTTATATTATTGCATAAGATGTTAGGTTAGATCAAATTAAAAACATGATTATATGATATATATGGCATACATATCATATATAATTAACAGAATGAAAGTTAACACATTCAGATGGTTTGACCACTTGGAGAGAATGAATGAAGAACGCCTGACGAAGAAAATATACAAAGCTGACCGGAATGGAATAAGAGGTCGAGGGCGCCCAAGAAAAGGATGGCATGACCATGTAAACGATAATCTGAAAGATGGAAATTTAAAAAGCGTGAACAACAGACGAACGTGTATAAGACGATGTATGAATGTTGATGAGGCGATGAATGTGTGTCAAGATAGAAAAATGTGGCGTTCGGTTCTCTCTGCCTACCCCGTGAGGGACATGGCGTGATGGTGTGTATGTATGTATATCATAAGAGATAAAGCTGAAATACGTTTTTACGAAGATAAACCAGGAAATCAGATATCTATAAGCCATGCGACCTGTAATCGGCTGGTTTACGAGACATACTTATTAGAAAGTCCATACTCGTAACTCGGTGAAAATCAAGAGATGCTAACGCCATCTATTGTAAAGTAGCGTACAAAAGAAAAGATTCAATCCTTTTTATGTTAAAACAGTAGCTAGGTACCTACTACTCCTAAAAGTAGCGTCTAGTCCCAGCTCTTCTTTTCTGCATTCTTAGGTTAGGTTTAGTTTGTTTATAATAATAATAGCGACTCGCGTGAGCGAGTTTATTTATTTATTTGACCATAACAGAAAGAAAGCAATAATAACATCATTATAAAAAAAACAAAAAACATTTCATATTAACGTTGGCCTCTCTCACTAGGAATGTCCTGTGTCGGGAGAAGCAGAAGAAGTTGCTTTATAAATTGAATTATTAATTATTATAAATTAATTTCGTATTTAATATAAAATTTCACAGCTCATTTGACTCCATACTACAAGATCTCAACCAATCAGAGAGCCAACCGGAAACAGAATGCGGAATGGTAAATGCGGATTGTAGACGCTAGTCTCTTAAATAGATAGCACTAGATAAGGGATGGTGAACCTTTTTGGGCCCAGTGCCAAAAAATTTTCTTTTCAATATAAATAATATGTCGCGTGCCACATGCCATGTAAATAGAAATACATCAAATGTTTGTGTAACTTCAAATTTTTAATACAAACTAAGCATCAATACACTGAAAAAAATAATTAAGTACCTATTTATTAAATGCAAAATAAAAGAAATAAATAAAAAAATAGAAAACTTCAATATTAGTGAGTTTTTTACTGTTGGATGTTAGATGCCATGGCAATTTAAATTTTTCATGCCTTTAGAAAATACACATTTAAATACTTTTTGAAATTTTTATAATATTTCTAAAACTTTTTTTAATTACTATTATTTTTTCCCCTTTATTCTCAAAATCGTCTCATAGGTTCGCCATCCCTGCACTAGATATTCTTCATTATCTATTTTGTGTACATACCAATATTTTTTAATTCCTGCTACGTTTCTGTTGAGATGTAACTAATCATAAATTATAAAACATCTCCTTTGAATCAATCCTACGTTAACTTGGATAAAAATATTTAAAATAAAGTGCACTTTTTCCAATATTTTTTTTATACAAATAGGTTTACTTTCTGCATAAATAAACGTACAAAAATTGATGAATAAAAAAAACACAACACTAGATCCACAGCGGTTTTAAAATTTGAATTCAATGAAAAAAAATTGTCACTTTGTTTCTATGGAGATATAAATAATTTTCGATGCACCTATTTACTTATGCCAATTCTGGGGGGGCAAGTCTTGTCAACAGGCGGAATCAAAACCCTTATGATTGCCCATATCATGGATATAATAATCATATGGAGTTCTATAATATCCAAATATTTTATAGACCTCCATAAGATAATTATATACATAATATGGATAAACAAGAATGGTTGCCCCCTGCAATTTTTATTCTTTCAATTGTGTAATTTCAAATTGGAATGATCAGTGACAAAGTGTCTGGTACACTGAAAAAATACACATTTCGCTTTTCTATCTTGTTATACTTACGTGTTATGCACATACTAAATACTCGTTTCTTACTCCCATCTAGTTTTAGAATTTCCTACGAAATCACAAAAGGATATCACAATGACTTACTTACATATTAGCATGTATATAAGTCCTTCATTCACAATGGCGTAATTATTCCAAACGAGTAAAATTTGTACTGATGATTCAAATATTTGAAAGTTCAATAATTTCTTGTTAGTGCCAGATCCACACATTGCGTGTAATGATTGTGAGAGAAACACCGATCAATTTTACTAATAAAATAAATCGCTTGCATAGACATCATAGTAATATTTTTAATGATCACTTTTTATTCAATCAGAAAAAATATGATATGAGTGATAGGAATATGTATATGTATGAATAGAAGTACCCATATTGTAAATTAATTGTTTTGAATGAATATTAATTTATAGTTGTTATATAATAAAATGTTGATTACATATTAATAATTATTTGTAAGAAACAAATGTTTATAAAATTTACCTACTATTTTTGTTTTTTTTATATTCGTAAAGTTATTATTGTAGGTCAAAATGTGTATTATAAAACACCAATACTCTATTTTTTATAATGAGAATATCCGCAGTTACAAAGGGAAAAAAATATTTTTGTTTTCATTTTATTTTTAACAAAAAGCATTCTACTAAAATATAAGATAAAAATATAGATCTCTGTTTTTGTCATAGATTTTTATTATAATATACAAGATGTCGTAGTTAGCAATTTTTTTTATGAATTAAAGTGAGGCATTTTTCCTCGGGATATTTGACGTTTTGGTTGGCAGACTACATATTTTTTCTATAGAGAATAACACCTATTTTTTCTATAGAGAATGACGACTAATGTGAATTGTTTTCGGATTTATTTGTCGAAAAAAAAACACTTTGTTTAAAAATATTTAGAAAACAGTCATCTAATATGTGTTGAAATATTTCAACACATATTAGATAACTGTTCCCTAAATCTTTTTAAACAAAGTGTTTATTTCGACAAATAAATTCGAAAACAATTTACATTAGTCGTAATCAGTCGTTTTTCTCTATAGAAAAGCGATGTGGTCTGCCAACTAAATTGTCAAAAATCCCTGGAAATATGCCTTACCTCGATTCATACAATATTTGCTAACTACTACATCAAGTATATTATAATAAAAATTGAGTAAGTATTGCTCTGTGTTTATATGTTTTTTTTTCAACTATGTAAGCCTAGTCTTTTGAACGTATTCTATAAAACTAGATGAACTTCATTTATAAGAGCTCTATGTTTAATTGAATATGTTTCATATATTGTCATCAAGAGCATTTTTTAATGTTTTATTTTTAATGTATTTTTATTCTTCATATTTTAGCCAACTGCCTTATAGTGCGTTTCAGTTAATAATTCCTTTTTTAATCTTGCATAGTTTGCATTGGTAAGATTTTTTACTATTGCCAGATATAATAAATTAAACATTGCCAGGTGTGATAACATACCTATAGAAAAGCTAAGTAGAATAAACATCACGAAGTAAGAATTATAAAAAGCTGTAGGGTACTACTTATTTTTCTACTTTGGACGTGTTTAAATTATTGTCTAATTATGTAATGTCAATGATGAAAAGTTTCGTCAACTCACGAAGCAAATAAAAAGTGTATCAGTCATTGAAAAGCGAATTTTAGATAAATATATATCTCAAATATTGGTATGGATCTAATAGATGACATCACAGGACATGAAACTGTGTAGGTACTTACCAATGCATACTTTAAAGGCAGAAGTTGGTCTGTTATTACCATGTGATGGAAATAATTCATGACGATGTGCAGGAAATATTGGTTTTAAAACATCTTTAAAATGCTTGGCCTTATATTGGTCAGACCAAATACAGCACAGTTTATTTGTGCTCTTTTTCATTCAACAAGAAATAGCTTAATGATTATCAACCTTGGGATTACTAAAAGAAGTTTTTATTTAAATGTATTTGTGTGAAATGCTGATTTTAAACTCATGTAGCGTGTTCGTCATCAAGAAACGATTTGTGGTACTTAAAAGAACTCAAGAATTATGGAAACAAAGAAATATAAAAAGATCCTTTGATCATTTATTGTATCTATCCAAAGAGCTTATGAACTACAGCCATTTTAGAAATAAAATATGATCTATGCTAGTCATAAATGATATTTTGGATCGAGGAGTGGCAGAATATGAAGAATACAAGAAGTTAATTATCACTGAAGAAGAATAAAAAAATAATAACCTTACTTAAGTTGATTAAGTTGCTAGACAAAGCCAACAAGGTGGCTTACTATGTTTAATGCTTTGATGTGAGTGGTCCTACAAATTGGAATGGATTGCCTTCAGATGTCCACTGAGCTCAAACAAAGTAGTTTCTCTAAAGAACCAAAAATAGTTTTGTTCTCTCATAAATTATTGACTTTTGATTGCTGGTAGCGACTCCTAAAAAAAAATTAAGATTTTTTTGGGTCTAAGAATCAAATAAAGGTGCCGGGTAGAGATTTAAAAAAAATTGACAAAATAAAAAGTTGTTTTTTGACATACCCCCAAAAACAATAAAATTATTTTTAAATTAATTTATAAAAGCAAGGTCTCCTTTAATACAGAGTAGCGAAATATTTTAAATTTTATCAACTACGTATAACAAAATTAGCCAAACTGTAACTATGCAAGATTACCATCACAATAAAAGAAAAAGAATTATTATGTGGAATGAGCTATAATTATAGAATCCATAAGCTACCAATACTCCAACCCATAGTTTCTGGTTGCTTCTTTAATTTAAGTGTTTGGTCAATCCAAGGCACAAGGGGCTTCATTCAGTCAGAAGATTTTCACTTTATACCATTAACTGTCTTTAAATCAATAGATTTCTGTGTAAATTAAGTAAACGAATTACGATATATTGAAAATCAATTAGCTAAATGTTAATAAATACATAAATAATATTCAGATTTCTAATTTCAAATATCACTTATGGCAAAAGGCTAAAATGTGCTTAAAAGATGAAAAAAATGATACGATAAATAAATCACTATCAAAATTAATTTCAAATAAATTATCCTTAAGCTGAATTTCTATTAAAAATAGTAATTATTATTTTTTTTTATTAAATGTATTATGGTAAAAACATCTGTGATTAATTTCCGTTCAAAAATATAACAACCATCTTGATTTTATACTCTCAAAAATATATTGCATAATACAATTAAGTCAAGTTGTTCGTTGTTATACAATTGGCGGGAAAAAATGGGAACAATGTTCCTTGATTATTTATATATTTATAAAGACCATTCCACTAGTCAGATTGTAAGTTTATAAAATAAGAACTAACAAAATATTAAGTTTTTCAAAAAATAAAATATTTTCATAAACTAATCTGATATCTGATAGAGAAAAATTATTTTATTTCCCCCCCCCCCCCCCCCCATGTCAAAAAATATTTTTTTTTATGTTTATTTTATAAATTGTGCATTATGACAATTTGAAATTGTGCCTCATCATTTACTAAAAATATAACTAGATAATTGTCACAAATTAATTGTTAGTTGCCTCAGTTTACATATTATATTTTTCAAGTCACCATTTACTAATTAAATATTTATATCTAAGTAGCATTTTGAAAAATAAATTATTTTCAAATTTCATAAGAATCAACGGATAAAAGATGTCTAGTAATGTTTAAGGATTTCAAATAGTCTTTCAATAAACTGATAAACGATTGACAAATTTATTTCAACATTTATGACCACTGAAAGTCTTTTGTTTATCCATTTATTTATAGTATTTTTTAATATTTCTGATTTTTTAGTGCCATACCTAGACTATCTTTTATTTTTTTGATAATATACATGGTCTTACTTACTATTTACTACTTGACTATATCCCGAAGCACACCCAGTTTTTTTGTATTGCTGAAACTAGCTGAGCATTGGATTATAATAAAGTAGCAAATAGTAATTCAGACCGATAGTGAATAGTTACACAAATTACATAATATATAAAACATATTCACATGAATTTAAGTACTGACATTAGTATTATTAAAATAAAAATAAGCGAAAAAAAATTAAATATATATACTGCTTATATTATGAATGAATATTACCTTAAAATTGTGTAAAGCGGTTTTGCTTGCGAACTTCAAAATTTTTATATCTGCAATTGCTGATTTTATGATTGATTTTGTTTCCCATTTGTATTTTTTGTAAAATAATTTTAAGGTTTTATCCACTTGCAATAGTTGTATTATTTGCACTGACGAAAATTTATTTTGCGATAGCAAGCGATCAAATATAAAAAAATTGTTACCTACTCAAAATATTTTATTTATCATTTCATATGATTTCAATAACATTTCAAAATGACATGTTCAATATTATATACAAAAACAGTTAACCATAGCATATCAGCATAGCAATTTTATTTGCATTATTGTGTTTCAGCTCAGTAGAAAAATTATTTTATACTACTCCTGCCTATAGTACGTAAGCATAATATACTTGCCAGTTACATTCCTTATTTACTATTATTGTTTACGTAAAAAAACATTGAATTGTAAAATACAGTTTTTTGTTTATACTCACCCATTTTAAAATTAATCAAGTACATAAAATTGTATATCATATCTATATGAAGAATTTGTATATCTTAAAATTTATATATACATAAAATAAATTATTAATTTTAAGAATGTAGACCTAGTATTTTGTCATTAATAAAAGTTAGTGTGTGTTTGAAAATAAATATTATCTAAAATATATTGTGTTGGTTTCTTTTGTGTTGATATTGATAAAACAACCTAATAATTGTTTTTCTGCTATATTCCCTCTAGCGATTGCAATCCAGCACCAATTCAAATCTGGTCGTATCCAACCGGATTAGTCTCATCAAAACAATTTTTCCTTTTCATTCCAAAATCAACAATATAACAAATGATAGAGTGAAAAATGTTTATTTTTATTAAACGAGTTGCATATAACACATGAGATACGTACCAAAGTTTAGTACGTGAAAAATATGTACCAAACTATACCTAAACACTTAAACGCCAATTACGTGTTTGCGCGAATACATTATACTTGCTTAAATCCCATCAGCAATCATCATTGCGACTTATGAATTAATGGCAACTGCGCTTAAACATTGTAAAATTTCATACGTTGAATCTTTTCTTTGATACTTAATATGAATGTTTTTTTTAAATCATATGAAGACGGCCTTTCAAAACCTTAGAGAAATAAATTTAGTATGAATAATTGTTGTAGGCATCGGCAAGGCCGTAGCCAGAAAATAATTTCGGGGGTGTTTAGCGTGGAACAGTAGAAACAAGTCTCCCCGCGAGCGTATCCCCGTGCGAGTACCAAGCGAGCATAAAGCACAGTCATCTGTAATAAAGGTCTCACGCGTCCTGGAAAAATAAGAACATCTAAAAATCTAATGTATGTGCGAGCATGTACCAGTATACCTGACTCAGTGTCACGCTTAAAAATGTCATAAAAATGTTGAATTATTAAACACATTTCAATAATTATTTTTTTCATACAAAATTTTGAAATGGGTGCACCATAACAACAGAGTGAAATGTGTGCACCGTATGTAACTGCAGTCTCATTGTTACTTACCAAAGAAATATCTTCTTTTTTTCATTTCTGGCTACGGCCTTGGGCATCGGTAATAAGACTAAGTCAGAGCCAAATTTGTTATGAAATACAATATTTATTGAGGACACACGGAATACTTTAACAACCTTCGTGTCTCTGTTGGTTAGATATCTTGAATGTAGCTCCTAGATCATTCAATATGTTACCAATGTTTCTTAAGTCTCTAAATAATCACCCAACATTTGTTAATCGTCTCAAGTCATGGCTTATTGATAATGGTAACATACAGAATTTCCTTTTATAATTCTCTTATTATTAATTTTTTTCTATTTTGTTTTTATTTCTGTTATTTATATTTTGTTATTTTTTTGTCTCTTTGTAATAGTCTGCATACATCAAATCTCGCACCATTACAGTAATCAATTTCAGACCCTTGCTTTCATCCTTAAGGGCTCTTATGCAGAAATCAATGTACAAGGTAAAGAGCCATGGAGATAGCACGCACCCTTGTCTAATGCCATTATTTATAGAGAACCACGTTGTCACTGTGTCGTTGACACGAACACATGCTTCGCTGTTCTCATATAATGACGCGATTGCGCGTATCAGTTTGCTCTTCACTCCATACACTGCTAGTATATCCCATAATTTTTCTCTAACAACTTTATCATACGCCTTTTCTAGGTCTATGTAGGCACAGAAGATTTTCTGACTTTTATCCAGAAATAATACAAAGTGATCGTAGAAAATAATTGAAAATACATTTTAAAGAAATAACAACTTTAATATCAAAAACTTTAACAATATGTTACATAAAATAGTCACATATAAAAATAAAAATGTTTTGTATCCATATTTTACATAATAAAGTTTTAGCTTTATTGATGATAGTGTGAAAGATGCAAAATAAAAGATTAGTATAAAAAGTCATACTATTTTTGTTATTAAAAATTTATTCTAAAAAAACTACCATTAGAAGAGGAACTCACAAAAATGAAGAGAGAAAATTTATATATGAAACAAAAGATAACGTCTTTTTTTTATTTTATATAATTATTATTTTTGAAACAAAATAACACTTAACCTTTTAAAAAATAACATTTTAACATTAGAAGAGGCCTACTCCAGCATTGTGAGGAAGGCTTACAAAAAAAAGAACATTTCGTACTAGGCAAAATCATTCATCATAAAAATAATACATAATTTACTTATCTTTTTTTAACTTTTCTACGGACAATTCTTGGTAGAACTCCATTTCAAATAATAAATAAATTTGGAATGGTAAAATAAAACCAAAGTTTTCAGTTCTACTAATTTAATGACACTGACTAGTTTCGGTCATCCTTCGGTCACACTTTGAAAATGGTCACTGGATGACCGAAACTAGTCAGTGTCATTAAATTAGTAGAACTGAAAACTTTGGTTTTATTTTACCATTCCAAATTTATTTATTATTTTAATTTACTTATATGTAATAGCATTTATAAAATATTATTCACTGCAAAATAGAAACAAATAACAATATTATTTACATTAAATAAGTTACAAACAAGAAATATAGCTAATGCTGTAAAATGGTATTTATGACATGAAAAAACAATATTCAAATATTCAAACTTCGCAATAAAGATTTTCAAAATTCTTTTACATGAACACACCCAAATAATACAAATGTATTTAAACTATCTAAAAATAGCATATAATATATATGCAAGATTGTAACAAATATAATAGTTTATTTAACTTCTCAATTCTTGTTGAAACTCCAATCAAGGGAATAAAAAAATGTTTTTAGGTGAAGAAAATTCAGAGAATTTTGATGGCCTTCTTGACATGTTGTACTCTCATTGAGTTCTGTAATTATTAAAACTATCAATCCTGAGGGAACCTGTACATTCTTCATTAATTAAGCACACACAATGAAGTACAGCATTTTTACTTCTTGGCAGTCGCTCTGTTTTGATATTTATGTGTGGATTTTAATAGTATTTTTCATTAAATCTGAAACGTAACTACACTAATTGCTACTGTGCATCGCTCTACACACAGAACTCCTACATATACCAGGTTATCTCCTATACGTGAATATATACCTACTCCTATCTCCTATATGTGAATATTAACTCCTATACGTGAATATATATTATAATATATTCTTTGAGAAGAGTAAGAAGTTCAATGCACCGGTTATTCTATGTTTCATCGACTATAGCAAAGCTTTTGACTGCGTCAGATGGAATAAGCTGTGGATGGTGTTGGATGAGATCGGGGTCCCTAAGCATCTTATACATATCCTAAAACACTTGTATGCAAAAAGTTCTGCCTCAAGTTCTGACTTCTCAGTCCAGAAGGGTGTCCGCCAGGGATGTGTACTGTAGCCGCCTGCTCTCTTTAACATCTAGGGAGAGTATATAATGAGGAAAGCTCTGGATGGTTGGGAGGCCAGATTCAGCATTGGTGACGAGAAAATCTCCAACTTACGCTTTGCAGATGACACAACTCTGGTAGCCACAAACGAGACCGATATGAAACAACTCTTGGATCGTGTTGAGATGGAAAGTCTATCACTCGGTCTGAGCATAAACCAAAGCAAAACCAAATTGATGGTGATTGATAGAGCATGTAAACTTCCCCAATAAACTCTCTAAACCATCTTGAAATAGTACATGACTTCACATATCTGGGTTCCAACATATGTGACACCGGCATAAACCGCATGCCTCCGCCAGTGTATTTTCTTCGACTGCTTTACATAATTCCTCACTTTTGCTTCGTTCGACTTACACTATTACACCATTACCTGCATTTATGCAACCGTCAGGTAAGGATCTATATATTCCGCATCCGCACAAGTTACATGTTGTTCCTAATTTGGTGCTTGGTTTGACATCTTTTACCTCACCGTCGCCTTTATTCACGCAACTGTCAGGTGTGCAGCCACTTCTCCACCATCCGCATGCAGCAGATGGGGCATCTAATTCAACTACTTCTCATAATTCCGCACCCGTGATCAGTTTGACGTCCTTTACCGCGCATCCGCCTTTGGTTACGCAGTTATCAGTTAAACAGTCGTTTCTACCGCATCCGCACGACCCGCATTTCGCTGCCATCGTATTTACTACGACTGTTGAATATAACTCGTTCTGCTCACTTTACGCGTTGTCACACGCTAGTGCGAATATATCAAATGATAATCGCACACTTACGAGAACACAACTCCATTTCTTACAACGACAGTAAAATTTGTTTATGATGTTCATGATGTTAAACATAACATTTGTAACTTATTAGATAGTGCATCTCATAATAACTTTATGACATCTGAGTTTTATGAAATAGGTACTGAAATTACAATCTACGCAATCTTCTCAACAAAAGAATTCAAGAAGGCGAATGAGATTTAACTATCAAATATATTAATGGATCACCACAGATAGTAAGGAATCAATTTAAAAAATTTCACGGTTCGCAGAGCTCAAATCAAAACGTAAGAGGAATTCGAACCAAACATCAAGATTTAAAAATCAATTCTTATACGCTGTGCTATGATGTTTTTGCTTTGTCAGAGACTTGGTTAACGGATGACATAAATTCTTCAGAACTTGGATTTGAACTTCACAATGTTTTCAGACTTGATCGAAGTTTTGCAACGAGCAATAAATCGCGTGGAGGAGGCATTTTGATTAGTGTCAACAAACGTCTTAACCCAGTTAGATTACCTACGGTTCATACTTATATCGAACAATTACCTATTTGTTTTATTGTACTGATTGTGTTCCAGCTATTTTTCTGAGGAAATGTGTAAAAAATCTATGTTGATATAGAAAAATGATAATTCAAAAAAAGGGAACAATACAATGTGCATTTTTTGTTAGGAAAAAATATAATAAGAATTTTCTAGGCATTCTAGATTGGACTAGCGTAATGTCAACAGCTTATAAAACGATCTTTATTGTAATATATTCTTCTTTTCGATATAAAATACAAGATAGGTATTTTATATCGTAATTGATCTCTCCACGATATTATTAAAGATATTCTCTCCTAGATAGAGAGAGAACATTATAGACATATAATTGTTGTATTCACTGCCCGCCCTACACCCAGTCTCCTTTTATACCGCGTCCCAGGGCCCACAAGCCACGAACTAAATAATCGTGCCTAAATAATAATAATAACTACCAAAAGGTTTTTTTAACTATTTCTAGATGGCTCTGCAGTTTTTTAAGAGTTATTGCCTCTAGTAAATAATAAAACATCGATGAGGTATTCATCTGTCAAGTATAATTTTTCATGAGGGAATCCATTAACTAATTTATTTATTCATATAATTGTTATTTCTTATTTTTTTGCATATGTCGCTTTTACTAAAAATATTGAGATTAATTTATTTACCGAAATAACTGAAAAGGTGTTGGAATTTTGTTTTATTCTGGCAATATGTATAACTCCACAATCCACAACCGTTTTTCTAGTCTTCTGTCAAAACAAAAACGTGGTTAAAACAAAAACGTAGTTAGTGTATTCTATGTTAAAACATTCTAAAAAAGAGCTGTAAACAAATTTGTTGGTTGCTGTTTGATGTTGTTTTTAACAAATTTGTTGTGTGCAAAATGCCACATCGATGTAGTGTCAGTTCATGTGGTTCAACGGAATTAACACAACCACAATCTTCATCTTTTGGGCAAAGATTTTGCAAAATTTTATATAAATAAAACAACATGCAGACTGCATTTTCATGATAAGGACGTATGTGGTAAAATTTTTACCAAAACTGCTGTGCCTTCTCTAAATCTACCTGGTAAGTTTCACAGTGTTTTAACATGCTTATAAATGAATTCAAAATTGTAAGAAAATAACTGATTAACGCTCACTATACATTTGTTTTTGCAGAACCCATTGATGTAGATTTCGATGATATAAATTATCCGTCAACATCAATGGATACCGTGTCATGTCAGACTTTGGAGGAGTATGTCAGACGATAACACTTCCGCTTACGATAGTCACTCCACCCAAGTTGGAGAATGAGTTCAGTTTTGAGAGTCTTCGTAAGTGCAGGAGATCACTCTTTCCACATCCATCATATGCATCCATCATTTTTAAATAATATTAAGAAGAATCGATAATTCTTGATAAATATGATTCACTATGGTCATATATAATTAAAAAATAAGAATGTTTTAGAAAAAAATGTTATTCATTTAAAAAAAGTGTACTTGATAATTATATAATTATTATATTAATTAGAATGTAACTAGAAATAATAATAATTTGAATTGTAATAATTTTAGTGATAGTTAAAATTTTTAATTATGTAAGTCAAAAGGAGAATAGTATACATACAATTACAATCAACAAACTTTGAAACGTATGTTACCAAGATATTATGGCAGAGCTGTTAAAAAGCTTTTGATTATGTACATTAAGTATTATGTATTCAACTCATGTATTATGTACATTAAGTAATGATTTGTATGAATTAGGGGTGATCAGCTAAGGGTGGGGATGTTATGTATGGTGTAAGTATAAGTATAATTATTGTATTTAAATTATATATTCGTATTGTTTAAAAAATATTTAATATAATAAACATTGTTCATTACAATTATCTTTTCTTTTTAACCTAAGAATTTTTGTATGTAAATTTTGTTTCCTTCCTGTAGTGTTTCTTATAAGCATATATTTTTCAACCATTATAAGAAATACTTACAGGAAGGAGGCAAAATTAGAATAAATAAATAAATAAATATTCAAATTTGGCGGGCTAGCCGCGCCTCTTATAGAGCTTCATGCACTAATTCTAGATGGCACTAGTAGTAACTAGTATGAATATAGGTACAATTGAATGTATGAATATAGGCACAATTTATTGTATGGGTGGCTTGCGTTCTATGTAGCGTCTAGAACCAGCTCTTCTTTTCTGCATTATTAGGTTAGGTTTAAGTTTGTTTATAATATCAATAGCGACTCGCGTGAACGAGTTGCTTTATAAATTGTATTATAAATTATTTTAAATTAAATTTATAAATTCTTTTAATTTTTCGCATTTAATACAAAATTTCACAGCTCATTTGACTTAATACTACGACATCTCAACCAATCAGAGAGCCAACCGGAAACAGAATACGAAAGGGTAAATGCGGATTGTAGACTCTAGTTGCGTTCTATACTTATTGTGTTCTGTGCCTCGTCCTGTTGACACCATCCACATCTCACCCGTTTTACCGCTCATCATAAATCACTGAAATCACCATAATTATCTATAACCGCGCGCGTGTGTGAGATCAAAGTGAACAAATTTGTGATCATCCTGCCAAGGGAGATGACCAAGGAGTAAGTGAGTGTTCCTTATATATCCTTCCTTTGCCTTGCAGTGGTTGCAACTAATCACCCCTAAGAAAAAATTGACAACGAGGACATAATTGACATGGAAAATATTTTATTACAGCACCCAGCCGCATTGGAATGAGTATATATTAGATATATGAGTATATATTAAACACAAGTTGACTCAGAAAACTGAGTATAACGAGAATTTGATCAATGTAATAATTACCCATATATTACCGTTATTAATTGACAATGAACAGGGATATTCTATGGATTTTTTATGTGGAGATCAAAACAAAAATAATTTGGGATTATTACCAATACAAACATTGGTATTAATTGTTATTTTAGATACACATATAAATAGGTAAGAAAAATATGGCTACTTAATACATAGTATTCCTATTGCCTCTATTCCTAGCAAAAACAACGAATATAATAAAGTGCACACACAAACGTGACCATCTGCATCAACAAGTAAAAAAAAACATCCATTTAACCAATCACTATATCAGTATTACAAAAGATACCGTAATATATGCAACAACATAATAAAAAAGAGAAAAGAAAGTTACTACAAACAAAAAAATTGACCAAAATAATAACACTAAAACCATATGGAACGTTGTAAAAGAGTCGAATGGTATTGAAAAACATAAAAAACAAGCATTAACTCATTGATTCATAACAACACTACCATAACCGACAACAAAGAAATAGCAGATCAACTAAACCTGCATTTCTCCACAATTGCTGAAACATTAGCACGAAAATTATTAAATAACTCACAACAGCAATCCCACCAAGATAACATAATAACAAACGGATCCCATCTCCCAAAATTTGAAATCATAAACATCTGTTACAGAGATGTAGAAAAAATTATAGACGACCTGAATACCGACTGATCTCCTGGCTCAGACGGTATTTCCGCTAGAGTAATTAAATCGTTCAAAAAGAGATTATTAAAACCTATAGTTCATATTTTTAACTTAAGCATCACCAACGGTGTCTTCCCGTCCCAATTAAAACTGCTAAAATTACACCCATACACAAAGCAGGCAAAAAAGACGATCCAAACAACTACCGACCTATATCCATTTTAAACTTACTATCAAAGCTTCTTGAAAAATGTGTATGCAATCAATTCACCAATTTCTTAGAAAAATAACAAATCTTAGCCAGTAACTAGTTTGGATTCAGGAAAAATCGGGGTAGGCAAGAAGTAATACAGGAAGTTGTTGGTTATATTTCTGATAAACTAGACAATAAGAAAAAATGTTTAGCAGTAGTACTAGATTTAACGATAGCTTTTGACACGGTATCACATGAAAAAATGCTACACAAACTAAAACAGACTGGATTATCGGAAACCAGATACAACTGGTTCAAAACTTACCTAGCAGACAGAACACAATTTGCACAACTTGAAAAGACGAAAAGTGACAACCAATACATCAAATACGGAGTGCCTCAAGGAAGTACACTAGGACCAATGGCGGATGCTCCTTAGGTGCGCTGGAGCGCTGAACCGGTGAAATAAAATAAAAGCATAAACCAAATTATGTATCAACAAACATGTTTAAAAAATACCATATTACTTGTAACGTAAGTACAAGAATGAATACAAAAAATTCGAGTATCGCTTGACTTAAATAAACGCCTGAACTTATGCATCTGTGAGAGACCCGTGGTGCGTTTTTATAAGCGCACCACAGATTCTATAACAGAATCTTGATGATTTTAGAAAGGTTTCAATTTGACAACTGTTTTTAAATTATGGTCTAGCCGAGTCTTCTTCACAATCCGTTAAACTAATATGTACAATTTCCACGACTTCCGTTAAGAGTGAACGTTATTTTTCCACATTAAATAGAATAAAAATATGTTTAAAAAACACCATGATATATGCAGGACCGTCTCAACGCATTGTCTGCTGATCACCGAAAGAAAGTTGATTCAGACAATACAGGATTTTAATATGCGAGTAATTAAGAGTTCGTAAGTATAAAAGATCAAAGCTTTCCTACAAAAAATAAATAAGTGTTTTTGTTTTGCTCCACCGAACCGTTAAAATTATTAGTTAGCAGCCGCCACTGACTAGGACCAGTCTTATTTCTTTTATATATTAACGATCTATGTAAGCTAAAAACGGGGGGGGGAGGGAAATAATTACCTTTACGGACGATACAATACTACTGTTTCACGCTTCAACATGTGATCTTGTTTTCAAAGGGGCAGATCTGGGTTGCAACATAGTAAAAAGCTGGCTGGACAACAACTTGCTAACAGTAAATCTTAAAAAAAAAACTAAATATTTGTCATTCAGTATCGATAAAAGAGGACAACCGTCTAGCGATTTAAAACTGATTATGCATGATTCATCATCATCATTGGCGCTACAGCCCTGTGTGGGCCCTAGCCTCCTCCAGAATCCTTCTCCAGCCGTCCCTGTCCTCCACCGCTCTCCTCCAGTTTATCATTCCGATCGCTCTCATGTCGTCCTCTCTATCGTCCAGCCATCTTAGCTTGGGCCTGCCTCTACTTCTTCTGCCCTCTGGATTGGTAATAAGAACCTTTTTGGGGACGCGATCATCATTCATCCGGCTGACATGTCCCAACCACTGCAGTCTACGTACTATGACTTGTACAATGTTGGGTTCGTCATATAATGCCTGTAGTTCGTGATTATATCGCATCCTCCAAAGTCCATTATCATTACTTATATAGAGACGCAAGACAAATAGCAAAAGAGAAAAATTTTCGTTTTGTATGGACCAAGATGGGGCGTATCTTTGCGAGAGAGAGGGAAAACTCCAAGGTACTACGTATTCGCACAAGAGCGGACGTGGAACAAATGACAGCAACCACAATACTTCAATAGCAGTGAGACAGTCTCCAGTTATTTTTTGTCTTCAATCATTTTTTGTAGATTACTTTTCACCTTACCAATTAAACTCATATGAGTACTCCTTTTTTGTAATTAGTTCTCATTTTTTGTCCATCATACACAATTTGCAAGACACAACCAACACACACACACGTTCTCCCATACCAGGACCTATACTACACACTCTGCAATACATAACCAACATATACATAATGTTTTCTCATACCTTACTTACAACACGCAATTTACAAAATACAACGAATATATGGAGACATATTATATGTGCTGGTATTTTTTATTGGAATTTAGAGTTGTTATGTAGCATGTATTTATTGATTTCCCTTAATATAAAGTGCATAAAAGCATTAATTATCATACAAAAATGTATAGTACAATTGACAATTGCAATTTGTGAGCGATGCTACTTATATGTTACACATACCTACTCTCAAGGGCGATTCTTTGCATGAGGATTTAGAAGATCTGATCCCTGACTCAGACATTTTAACCACATCTATGTGTGCTGAGTGGATTGGTAAAAATAGTGGGCTGAAGGTCATTAGCATGAATAACCGCAGTATTCGGAAAAATATGGATGACCTTATTTTTTTAGAAGCATCAAAGTTATATCCGGACATATTTGTTCTAATTAATGCTGGTTAGAGGATTGTATAACCATTCCTCCCTTAAATGACTATGTATCTTTTCAAACTATATCACATACAAACAGGGCGGAGGGTGTTGTAGTTTATGTGAAATGCTCATTAAACCCAATATGTAAAATAGCTAATATTACTGAAGCCGATGCTCTCAGTATAACATGCCAAAATAAAATATCAATTCTCGCGATCCACCGCTCTCCATCGTACCATGATACGCTACCCTTTATAGAATCACTCCATGATACAATAAATATGGATACTGGATGTAAACATAACATTATGGTTGGCGATATCAATATAGATCTACTTGAAATAAATATACTCACAGAGAGGTATGCGTGTATGCTAACCGAATGTGGATACATGTCACAAATAAATAAACCTACTCGTGTTACACAAACGACTGCAACGTGTTTAGACCATATATTTATCAAAACTCCAAGCCAGACCAGATCAGCCATAATTTGCACCACCATAACTAACCATTACACATGCATAGTTGAAATTCATGAGAGTGTTAATCCCCTAAAATCAAGGATACGAACGATCAACATAATGAAATATCAAAATATAGAGAAAGATATGAAGAAGGAAAGTTGGAAGGATGTTCTTTGTAACAATGACCCAAATGAAGCGACAAATATATTTATAGGTATATTGCAGAAACATAATATATTCTCAAACACCAGTACAAAAAGTATACTACATTCGAAAATTAGATTGAAGCCATGGATTACAAACGCACTAGTCAAAAGCATACATAAGAGAGATATGATGCACAAGAGGGTGAGGAAATTTCCCAATAACCAGTCACTTTTAAACTACTATAAAAAATGCAAAAACATTTGTTGCAAAGTTATTAAACATACGAAAAATAACTACTATAAAAAAATTAGAAGAAGCTAACTACAATATCAAAACAGTATGGAAAATAGCAAAAGAAAATACATTTGTAGGGAAAAAACTATGGACGTACAAAAATTAAAAGTAAACAACACAATTATAGAAGACCAATACCAAATAGCTGAAAGCCTAAACAAATACTTTACAAATATTGGAAGAAAACTGGCTGAAGGTATCAAAAACATAAATCATGATAGCCTGGCGCTTCGTGATATGGTGATCGATGATTCCGTTTCAGGGTTAGCTCCCTTTAAACTAAAGACTGTGGTGAGTGCTGATCTTGTAGAAATCATAAGGTCTGTTAGAACTGACTGCGCTAGTGGTCCTGATGGTATATCTACAAAACTATATAAAATATGTTCTGAACTTATCATAATTCCACTTATCCACATAATAAATCTCTAAATTAGCTTTGGTATTTTCCCAGAACACTTAAAAAGCTCATATTATCCCAATTTCTAAGGGAGGAGATCCTGAGAACCCAAAAAACTATCGTCCGATAGCTCTTCTAAATAGTTTATCTAAAATCTTCAAAAAAACAGTAAACAAACAGTTAATTAAATATCTTAAAGAAAATAATACACTTACAAATAAGCAGTTTGGTTTTCGTGCTGGTAGAGGTGTGAATGAAGCTATTTTGGAGCTGACCGACTTAATTATAAAAGCTTTGGCTAATAAGGATAAGTGCATAGCTGTCTATCTGGACTTGGCAAAAGCCTTTGATTCTGTTTCCCATAAAAAAATAATAGATAAAATCAAACGCAAATGTCATGATACAACAAGAGAATGGTTCCACTTGTATTTAGAAAACAGATTGCAAGCAGTAAAACTGAAAAGTAATGCTAGTGAGTTCACACCCAACCCTTACGGAGTGCCACAAGGCAGCATTCTTGGACCTACCTTATTTTTGCTGCATATAAACGATATCTGCGAAATGGATATGAGTGGTTCCATTATCTCATTTGCCGACGATACCGTCTTACTATTTAAGTCAAATGATTGGGAACAGACTCACTGCATGGCTGAGAGAGGAATGAACAGGGTGTATAAATGGCTACAATCAAACCTACTGACCCTAAATGTAGAAAAAACAAAATATATGACGTTTTCTATTGACACCAGGGGACAACCTGACACTACTAACCAATATAAAATTATTGTACATAATTGCGGAACTCATATCCCTACTTGTACTTGCCCCGAACTAGAAAACACACAAAAATATAAATATTTGGGAATCACAATCGACAATAATTTAAGATGGACGGAACACATAGAAAATGTAACTGAAAAAACCTGACAACTTACATACATTTTCAGAAATATTAGAGATATTTTTAATCTGAAAACCTTAAAGACAATATATTACGCACTGGGCCAAACTGTACTCTCATATGGTATTATTGGTTGGGGTGGCATGGCTGTGACAAATCTTTACCCAGCCGCAATTGCTCAAAAGTCGCTTATCAGAGTAATATGTAGAAAGCCCTATAGATACCCATCTGATGAACTTTTCAAAGAACTTACTGTACTCGACATCCGACAAATATACATTAAAACAATAATCAAACACATTCATCGAAATACCGCACTATATACACCACGATACTTACTTTCAATGGACACTAGAAATAGGAGACTTCTACAGCCAACTACTATACAGATGAGATTTGCCCAAAGATATATTCATTTCCTAGACCCAAGAATATATAACAAAATTAATCCCGAACTTTGCCAACTCAATCTCCCCAAGTGGGAAAAACTTGGCAAAATTGGTGACCAAGTGGCTCATTGATAGAGGAAGAAATGAATCAGAAAAAGACTTGACCTACATCATAAAATAACAAAATGACAATGCTTTAGAAGATATAGGTACATGAGACAACTTACACTTACATCAGAAAAAGACTTGACCTACATCATAAAATAACAAAAATGACAATGCTTTAGACGATATACATGAGATAAATTACACTTACATACATACTTGATTTTCACATTGCTTACATATTATTAGTATATTCACTACATACATCATGACAAAAATTAATAAAAAATAGTATCACCTCAGAACAGACCTAGGTCTAGTGAGGTGATATATTCCATGTAACTTTTAAGTGTTTAAAATATTTTAATATTTTAATATTTTTTTGATTTTTTTTATTGTTTTTTCTCATTTCAATTTGTGTTCACAATAAAAATAATACAGAATATTATCGAAACATAAAATGGCTTGTATTGCTAGCATACATCGTCCAAACTGTATATCTAATATTTTTACGGCAACATAGTTTTTAAAAAATCTCTGTGAAAAAAGATGAATGTATAAATGAATAAGGGCTAGATATTAATAACCATCTTCCAAACAAGATAATTTTGTTTATTTTTCTATTCGTAAATAAATTTATTTTTCATATGTACAAGAGTTTTTTTAACAAGCATATGAATGCAAATTTCCAGATGTAGTCAGCGATAATATAAGTTACAAACAAATACAATCCGAGGTTTATGATAAAATGATTAGTTCGCAGAAAAGACAAAAATATTATTATAGGAGTTCTAAATTAAGTCCGGGGAAGAAGGTAAAGTTTTCAGTTGGTACAATAGTACTGACCAATGATTTCAGGTCTCAAAATAAAAGGTTGCAAGCAGTAAAACTGAAAAGTAATGCTAGTGAGTTCACACCCAACCCTTACGGAGTGCCACAAGGCAGCATTCTTGGACCTACCTTATTTTTGCTGTATATAAACGATCTCTGCGAGATGGATATGAATGGTTCCATTATCTCATTTGCCGACGATACCGTCTTACTACATATTTAAGTCAAATGATTGGGAACAGACTCACTGCATGGCTGAGAGAGGAATGAACAAGGTGTATAAATGGCTACAATCAAACCTACTGACCCTAAATGTAGAAAAAACAAAATATATGACGTTTTCTATTGACACCAGGGGACAAACTGACACTACTAACCAATATAAAATTATTGTACATAATTGCGGAACTCACATACCTACTTGTACTTGCCCCGAACTAGAAAACACACAAAAATATAAATATTTGGGAATCACAATCGACAATAATTTAAGATGGACGGAACACATAGAAAATGTAACTAAAAAAACCCGACATCTTACATACATTTTCAGATATATTAGAGATATTTTTTAACTGAAAACCTTAAAGACAATATATTACGCACTGGGCCAAACTGTACTCTCATATGGTATTATTGGTTGGGGTGGCATGGCTGTGACAAATCTTTACCCAGCCGCAATTGCTCAAAAGTCGCTTATCAGAGTAATATGTAGAAAGCCCTATAGATACCCATCTGATGAACTTTTTAAAGAATTTACTGTACTCGACATCCGACAAATATACATTAAAACAATAATCAAACACATTCATCGAAATACCGCACTATATACACCACAATACTTACTTTCAATGGACACTAGAAATAGGAGACTTCTACAGCCAACTACTATACAGATGACATTTGCCCAAAGATATATTCATTTCCTAGACCAAAGAATATAAAACAAAATAATCCCGAACTTTGCCAACTCAATCTCCCCAAGTGGGAAAAACTTGGCAAAATTGGTGACCAAGTGGCTCATTGATAGAGGAAGAAATGAATCAGAAAAAGACTTGACCTACATCATAAAATAACAAAATGACAATGCTTTAGAAGATATAGGTACATGAGACAACTTACACTTACATCAGAAAAAGACTTGACCTACATCATAAAATAACAAAAATGACAATGCTTTAGACGATATACATGAGATAAATTACACTTACATACATACTTGATTTTCACATTGCTTACATATTATTAGTATATTCACTACATACATCATGACAAAAATTAATAAAAAATAGTATCACCTCAGAACAGACCTAGGTCTAGTGAGGTGATATATTCCATGTAACTTTTAAGTGTTTAAAATATTTTAATATTTTAATATTTTTTTGATTTTTTTTATTGTTCTTTCTCATTTCAATTTGTGTTCACAATAAAAATAATACAGAATATTATCGAAACATAAAATGGCTTGTATTGCTAGCATACATCGTCCAAACTGTATATCTAATATTTTTACGGCAACATAGTTTTTAAAAAATCTCTGTGAAAAAAGATGAATGTATAAATGAATAAGGGCTAGATATTAATAACCATCTTCCAAACAAGATAATTTTGTTTATTTTTCTATTCGTAAATAAATTTATTTTTCATATGTACAAGAGTTTTTTTAACAAGCATATGAATGCAAATTTCCAGATGTAGTCAGCGATAATATAAGTTACAAACAAATACAATCCGAGGTTTATGATAAAATGATTAGTTCGCAGAAAAGACAAAAATATTATTATAGGAGTTCTAAATTAAGTCCGGGGAAGAAGGTAAAGTTTTCAGTTGGTACAATAGTACTGACCAAAGATTTCAGGTCTCAAAATAAAAGGTTGCAAGCAGTAAAACTGAAAAGTAATGCTAGTGAGTTCACACCCAACCCTTACGGAGTGCCACAAGGCAGCATTCTTGGACCTACCTTATTTTTGCTGTATATAAACGATCTCTGCGAGATGGATATGAATGGTTCCATTATCTCATTTGCCGACGATACCGTCTTACTACATATTTAAGTCAAATGATTGGGAACAGACTCACTGCATGGCTGAGAGAGGAATGAACAAGGTGTATAAATGGCTACAATCAAACCTACTGACCCTAAATGTAGAAAAAACAAAATATATGACGTTTTCTATTGACACCAGGGGACAAACTGACACTACTAACCAATATAAAATTATTGTACATAATTGCGGAACTCACATACCTACTTGTACTTGCCCCGAACTAGAATACACACAAAAATATAAATATTTGGGAATCACAATCGACAATAATTTAAGATGGACGGAACACATAGAAAATGTAACTAAAAAAACCCGACATCTTACATACATTTTCAGAAATATTAGAGATATTTTTTAACTGAAAACCTTAAAGACAATATATTACGCACTGGGCCAAACTGTACTCTCATATGGTATTATTGGTTGGGGTGGCATGGCTGTGACAAATCTTTACCCAGCCGCAATTGCTCAAAAGTCGCTTATCAGAGTAATATGTAGAAAGCCCTATAGATACCCATCTGATGAACTTTTCAAAGAATTTACTGTACTCGACATCCGACAAATATACATTAAAACAATAATCAAACACATTCATCGAAATACCGCACTATATACACCACAATACTTACTTTCAATGGACACTAGAAATAGGAGACTTCTACAGCCAACTACTATACAGATGACATTTGCCCAAAGATATATTCATTTCCTAGACCAAAGAATATATAACAAAATAATCCCGAACTTTGCCAACTCAATCTCCCCAAGTGGGAAAAACTTGGCAAAATTGGTGACCAAGTGGCTCATTGATAGAGGAAGAAATGAATCAGAAAAAGACTTGACCTACATCATAAAATAACAAAATGACAATGCTTTAGAAGATATAGGTACATGAGACAACTTACACTTACATCAGAAAAAGACTTGACCTACATCATAAAATAACAAAAATGACAATGCTTTAGACGATATACATGAGATAAATTACACTTACATACATACTTGATTTTCACATTGCTTACATATTATTAGTATATTCACTACATACATCATCACAAAAATTAATAAAAAATAGTATCACCTCAGAACAGACCTAGGTCTAGTGAGGTGATATATTCCATGTAACTTTTAAGTGTTTAAAATATTTTAATATTTTAATATTTTTTTGATTTTTTTTATTGTTTTTTCTCATTTCAATTTGTGTTCACAATAAAAATAATACAGAATATTATCGAAACATAAAATGGCTTGTATTGCTAGCATACATCGTCCAAACTGTATATCTAATATTTTTACGGCAACATAGTTTTTAAAAAATCTCTGTGAAAAAAGATGAATGTATAAATGAATAAGGGCTAGATATTAATAACCATCTTCCAAACAAGATAATTTTGTTTATTTTTCTATTCGTAAATAAATTTATTTTTCATATGTACAAGAGTTTTTTTAACAAGCATATGAATGCAAATTTCCAGATGTAGTCAGCGATAATATAAGTTACAAACAAATACAATCCGAGGTTTATGATAAAATGATTAGTTCGCAGAAAAGACAAAAATATTATTATAGGAGTTCTAAATTAAGTCCGGGGAAGAAGGTAAAGTTTTCAGTTGGTACAATAGTACTGACCAAAGATTTCAGGTCTCAAAATAAAAGGTTGCAAGCAGTAAAACTGAAAAGTAATGCTAGTGAGTTCACACCCAACCCTTACGGAGTGCCACAAGGCAGCATTCTTGGACCTACCTTATTTTTGCTGTATATAAACGATCTCTGCGAGATGGATATGAATGGTTCCATTATCTCATTTGCCGACGATACCGTCTTACTACATATTTAAGTCAAATGATTGGGAACAGACTCACTGCATGGCTGAGAGAGGAATGAACAAGGTGTATAAATGGCTACAATCAAACCTACTGACCCTAAATGTAGAAAAAACAAAATATATGACGTTTTCTATTGACACCAGGGGACAACCTGACACTACTAACCAATATAAAATTATTGTACATAATTGCGGAACTAACTAACTAACTTTTAACTAACTTTCCGCGTTGGTTCAGTCCTGAACTAAGAAAACTCGTGATTGATAAAAAAGTTGCTCACAAATGGTACAAGGAAACCTTACGAATATCAGATTTTAATTATTTCTCAGATCTAAGAAAGAGGTGTTCGGAGTTATCTAAAAGATGTTACAATGATTTCATAGACAGAGTGGAATCTGACCTCCTGAGAAATTCTAGGTCTCTGTGGAGATTAGTAAGGTCTATTAGTGAGGAACGTGTAAACACACCTAGTCAAATGTTCTATAACAACAAATGCTCGAACACGTTACAGACCACTGTCGGCTTGTTTGCTGATTTCTTTGGTAGTGTATATGAGCATCCAGGGAGCGGACCTGTGGAGAGCTTTTCACCCGAGGTTTTTGTCGATCTGCCTAATCTACGTTTGGATAGAGACGATGTTGTAAGGGCCATCAGCAGTTTGGATTGCTCAAAGTCGCCTGGACCTGATAAGTTGCCTAATATGTTCCTGAGGGGGTGTATGGATGCATTAGTTGATCCTTTATTAGCACTGTTTAATAGGTCTTTGAATGATGGTCGGTTTCCGGCAGTTTGGAGAACAGGTTTTATCACACCCATATTTAAGAAGGGTGACTGTTCTTTAATTACTAACTACAGACCCATATGTATTTTGTCATCAATACCTAAAATGTACGAGTCAATTGTACTTTCTCGGATCTCACTTTCGATCAATGCTGTCATAACATCTAGACAGCACGGTTTTATGTCGGCGAGGTCAACACAGACCAACTTGCTCGAGTATCTTGATTACATAATACAGGGGGTTTCAGAGGGGCGTCAGGTACATGCTATATATACTGATTTCTCAAAGGCCTTTGACAAAGTACCCCATACTATTCTTATTGAAAAACTTCGAGGTTATGGAGTCAGAGGCAGCCTTCTATCGTGGATATCAAGCTATTTAAGAAACCGAACTTTGTATGTTAAAATCTCAGACTGCATCTCGTTCCCTATAAGTGCCACAAGTGGTGTCCCACAGGGTTCCCACTTAGGACCAACTCTTTTCAACATCTTCATAAATGACATAGTAAAAATATTTTTCGATGTAAATGTATTGCTTTTCGCCGACGATCTGAAGATATACAAAGTAGTGGAATGTCTTGCAGACTGTCACATTTTACAAAATAGTTTAGATAGATTAACGGAATGGTGTTATCGTAACTCTCTGCACTTAAATCTAGACAAATGCCAGGTCATCAATTTTAACAGGAAAAAGAAGAATATTATTTCTTTCATTTACAGAATAGATGGTAGGGACCTTGGAACTGTCGATCACATCAGGGACCTGGGGATAGGTTTTAGTAGTAGTCTTTCTTTCAACATGCATATTGAAGAGATAGTGGGAAAGGCGATGAGGACCCTAGGCTTTTTATTGCGTCTGGGAACAGACCTTCGAAGTTTGCAGTCGTTCAGATCGCTTTATGTATCACTGGTTAGACCTCAACTTGAGTACAACACAGTGATATGGTCACCTTATTATGCTATTCACTTCATAGCGATTGAACGAGTGCAGTGCAAGTTCTTGCGCTTTTTAAATTATAAATTAGGTCGTTCCATAGAAAATATTGACTATCCCGAATTGATGCGTGGCTTTCATTTACATTCATTGGCCGATCGACGTAGGTTATTGGACGTCTCATTTTTGCACAAGTTAGTGAACGGAGCAACGGACTGCATTGAGCTTGTAAGTGCAATCAACTTTCATGTTCCGAATAGACGGACTAGACAAGCTGTGCTTTTCCATGAGGGAGCCGCTTCCACTAACTATATATTTAACTCTCCAATACCGAGATTGCATAGGCTGGGAAATGAGCTGTGTGTTGATGCAGATATTTTCGGGGAAAGCCTGCCGGTTTTCAAAAAAATTATTTATAGGTCTTTCTAAAATTCAAATTCAATAGCTAACCTTGCAGTTTTCTTTCTTTTCTTTATTATTTGTTTTTTGTAATTATCCTATTAATATTACACAATATGTTATTATAATTAATGCATGTGTTTATTTCTCTGTGCAAAAACTTGTGTTGTCAATTTATTGTTGTTTCTGTATTTTTTTTTTATATATTCGACCAGTATTGTTTAATTTTTAAATGTAATTTCTTGTTAATTCTGTTTTTTTTTCTTTTTAATATATAATGTTGTTAATTTAAAAAAAAAATGTTATTCTATGTTACACGTAAATGGCTTACGCCGTATATTGTATTAAATAAATAAATAAATAAACTCACATACCTACTTGTACTTGCCCCGAACTAGAAAACAGACAAAAATATAAATATTTGGGAATCACAATCGACAATAATTTAAGATGGACGGAACACATAGAAAATGTAACTAAAAAAACCCGACATCTTACATACATTTTCAGAAATATTAGAGATATTTTTTATCTGAAAACCTTAAAGACAATATATTACGCACTGGGCCAAACTGTACTCTCATATGGTATTATTGGTTGGGGTGGCATGGCTGTGACAAATCTTTACCCAGCCGCAATTGCTCAAAAGTCGCTTATCAGAGTAATATGTAGAAAGCCCTATAGATACCCATCTGATGAACTTTTCAAAGAATTTACTGTACTCGACATCCGACAAATATACATTAAAACAATAATCAAACACATTCATCGAAATACCGCACTATATACACCACGATACTTACTTTCAATGGACACTAGAAATAGGAGACTTCTACAGCCAACTACTATACAGATGACATTTGCCCAAAGATATATTCATTTCCTAGACCAAAGAATATATAACAAAATAATCCCGAACTTTGCCAACTCAATCTCCCCAAGTGGGAAAAACTTGGCAAAATTGGTGACCAAGTGGCTCATTGATAGAGGAAGAAATGAATCAGAAAAAGACTTGACCTACATCATAAAATAACAAAATGACAATGCTTTAGAAGATATAGGTACATGAGACAACTTACACTTACATCAGAAAAAGACTTGACCTACATCATAAAATAACAAAAATGACAATGCTTTAGACGATATACACGAGATAAATTACACTTACATACATACTTGATTTTCACATTCCTTACATATTATTAGTATATTCACTACATACATCATGACAAAAATTAATAAAAAATAGTATCACCTCAGAACAGACCTAGGTCTAGTGAGGTGATATATTCCATGTAACTTTTAAGTGTTTAAAATATTTTAATATTTTAATATTTTTTTGATTTTTTTTATTGTTTTTTCTCATTTCAATTTGTGTTCACAATAAAAATAATACAGAATATTATCGAAACATAAAATGGCTTGTATTGCTAGCATACATCGTCCAAACTGTATATCTAATATTTTTACGGCAACATAGTTTTTAAAAAATCTCTGTGAAAAAAGATGAATGTATAAATGAATAAGGGCTAGATATTAATAACCATCTTCCAAACAAGATAATTTTGTTTATTTTTCTATTCGTAAATAAATTTATTTTTCATATGTACAAGAGTTTTTTTAACAAGCATATGAATGCAAATTTCCAGATGTAGTCAGCGATAATATAAGTTACAAACAAATACAATCCGAGGTTTATGATAAAATGATTAGTTCGCAGAAAAGACAAAAATATTATTATAGGAGTTCTAAATTAAGTCCGGGGAAGAAGGTAAAGTTTTCAGTTGGTACAATAGTACTGTCCAAAGATTTCAGGTCTCAAAATAAAAGGTTGCAAGCAGTAAAACTGAAAAGTAATGCTAGTGAGTTCACACCCAACCCTTACGGAGTGCCACAAGGCAGCATTCTTGGACCTACCTTATTTTTGCTGTATATAAACGATCTCTGCGAGATGGATATGAATGGTTCCATTATCTCATTTGCCGACGATACCGTCTTACTACATATTTAAGTCAAATGATTGGGAACAGACTCACTGCATGGCTGAGAGAGGAATGAACAAGGTGTATAAATGGCTACAATCAAACCTACTGACCCTAAATGTAGAAAAAACAAAATATATGACGTTTTCTATTGACACCAGGGGACAACCTGACACTACTAACCAATATAAAATTATTGTACATAATTGCGGAACTCACATACCTACTTGTACTTGCCCCGAACTAGAAAACACACAAAAATATAAATATTTGGGAATCACAATCGACAATAATTTAAGATGGACGGAACACATAGAAAATGTACCTAAAAAAACCCGACATCTTACATACATTTTCAGAAATATTAGAGATATTTTTTATCTGAAAACCTTAAAGACAATATATTACGCACTGGGCCAAACTGTACTCTCATATGGTATTATTGGTTGGGGTGGCATGGCTGTGACAAAACTTTACCCAGCCGCAATTGCTCAAAAGTCGCTTATCAGAGTAATATGTAGAAAGCCCTATAGATACCCATCTGATGAACTTTTCAAAGAATTTACTGTACTCGACATCCGACAAATATACATTAAAACAATAATCAAACACATTCATCGAAATACCGCACTATATACACCACAATACTTACTTTCAATGGACACTAGAAATAGGAGACTTCTACAGCCAACTAATACAGATGACATTTGCCCAAAGATATATTCATTTCCTAGACCCAAGAATATATAACAAAATAATCCCGAACTTTGCCAACTCAATCTCCCCAAGTGGGAAAAACTTGGCAAAATTGGTGACCAAGTGGCTCATTGATAGAGGAAGAAATGAATCAGAAAAAGACTTGACCTACATCATAAAATAACAAAATGACAATGCTTTAGAAGATATAGGTACATGAGACAACTTACACTTACATCAGAAAAAGACTTGACCTACATCATAAAATAACAAAAATGACAATGCTTTAGACGATATACATGAGATAAATTACAATTACATACATACTTGATTTTCACATTCCTTACATATTATTAGTATATTCACTACATACATCATGACAAAAATTAATAAAAAATAGTATCACCTCAGAACAGACCTAGGTCTAGTGAGGTGATATATTCCATGTAACTTTCAAGTGTTTAAAATATATTAATATTTTAATATTTTTTTGATTTTTTTATTGTTTTTTCTCATTTCAATTTGTGTTCACAATAAAAATAATACAGAATATTATCGAAACATAAAATGGCTTGTATTGCTAGCATACATCGTCCAAACTGTATATCTAATATTTTTACGGCAACATAGTTTTTAAAAAATCTCTGTGAAAAAAGATGAATGTATAAATAAATAAGGGCTAGATATTAATAACCATCTTCCAAACAAGATAATTTTGTTTACAGATATGGCTGACAATTTAGGCAGCGAGAACTAAACGCCACATTTTTCTATAACGATTGTCATTACAGTGATTTTAAAAATAGAGGAATTTGGGCAATTTTTTTTTAAATAGAGGCATTTGGTATTTTAAAAATAGAGGCGCGAAGCGGCCCAATTAAAAGCCGCGGAGCGGCAAAAAGGCCTGGGCCGCGGGAGCAGAAGGGGCGAAGCCCCTAGTATAATAATATACAATTCAGTTGTTTTTACATTGCGAACATATGAACACTCCGAGAGCTACGACTAAATGATTAATAATAATATATTTATTTTCTTTACAAAAAGACCTAAAGGAAAACAAATAGGTATCTCTGATTATAAATAATTAAAAAAAAATACAGATGTAATAATAAAGTATGAAAATATAATGATGTAGGTATTCGAGGTATCATGTTAAGTGTTCAAAAAAAAATTCTATTTGTCAAACTAAGTAGGAAAAATTCCTGTTTAGGTAGACAATCAATACACTACTATTTATTCACATCAGATAAATACGAATACGGCTTTAGATGAACTAATTAAACATAGTTAGAAAGGTATCATAAACTAAGAGCACATTTCGCTCATATATTTGGAAATGAAATATTTAAATAGGTAAATAAAAATATTTACTTGGAGTTAGGTTTTATAAATTAATTAACTTTTTCACTTTTCTGTAGAAAGTTGATGACTGACGGAATCGTTTTGGTTGTTTGCTCATAATGAATGCAATTTTGATGACAATACGTGGCACTCTATCGAAACAGTTTGAGAAGTTATGACATTTTCTTTACATTTAGCATTGTAATGATCGCGACTAGAAGTGTGGTAACAGTGTGGTAACGTTACCACACATTGTGTGTAGATTTAAATATTCTGGTAACAATGTTTCCACACTGTTACCACACGTTACTACACTTTTTCCCAAAGTGTACACTAGTCGCAAACTAGTCGCAAAGTGTATAGAATGAAAGTCTACACAATGTGTACACTTTGTGTCGACACGGTGTCGACACAAAGTCCACACTTTGTTACCGAATTTTTTCAGTCACAAAGTGTGGTAACTGTTACCACACTTTCAGACACTGCGACTACTTGTGACTACTTTGAAAATTTTGTGACCGAAAATGGCTATATGGGCAGCGCTCCATTCCTCTTTCAGATAGACTCCATCCCCACATACTTACAAAAGTTAGTTATTTTTTATTTAATTACCAAATTATTCACTAGAAATAATTTATGTGGCAAAACAACGATTGCCGGGTCAGCTAGTATATATTATTTGTATCAGATCAATAATTATAATTAAAGTGGTACAAAATTAACAACAATTTATTCTTTATTAAAAGATACCATACATAATATTGTGAATTTGGAACCATGTAACGATGAACCCAAGTGTTCTGTAAAGAACCTACG